>GL501510.1:1146496-1156972 GCA_000149185.1 Mayetiola destructor
CTACCGAGTTTAGCTTGGCAGTGTATTTGTAATGGAAACGTTTCTATAGTATAATAATAATGAGCACGAAATACAATCACAATTTATTGAACTGAGAAAAAACGTCAAAGGTTCAGTCCTGCCATTTAAAAAATCTAAATATAAGTTAAGCCACAAAACTAGGTACATTCACCTTGCTCAAAATGAAGAAATTACATGACAACGAAATCGGTATTTGGCATACTGGTTTAAGAATCATGGGTTAGTAAAATTCCTTCTAAAACTTTAGCCAAAGCAGAATAATGAAGGAATAAAATTAAAACAGCTCAAGATAGGTCAAACAATTAAACTGAAACATTTCTTGTGAAAACGAAACTCGTCAATCATCGCAACAAATTCATCTACGCAAAAAATGAATTGAATGATGTTTGTGCGATAGGAACATTCCATTTCGATGTCTACGTTCAAGTTCGTTTATTAAATTAAATTATCTAGGAAATAGGAATAAATCAGTGTGAACAATGAAAATTATGAAAGATGAGGGAATAAAGAAAACAATGAATAAATATTGAACAAAAATATCAAAACCCCCAAACATACTCCAATGCCAATTTTGATGATACAAAAAAAAATGACAAACTGAAAATCAACAAACTGATTCGAAAGATGAAAAATAGTAAATGTATACAAATACGCAAAATTTCGTTTGAAAATATGCGCGTTCAAAAATTATTTGGATTTTTATTGTTAGTAATTCGATTAACACGTGCTATCCTCTGATGCCAATATCATTTCATAGTTCTATACTTCTCTATCGCGTTCTGAATTTCACAATTTTCACGGAGAACTTCCATTGCTAACGAAATCTTTGTTTTCATTTTCTCGATTCCGTCATGTCTGACATCTGTTCAACTGTGATCTATATTTAACCATAATCAAATCTGATCTCTTTCTTTGTCGACTATTGTGTATACATAAACAAGACAATGAAAAAGATGAGCAAAAGCGAGTTAAACACAGACAATCACTTGAGATATACAGATATGAAAGTTATATTGTATCTATTGATTTATGGTTAACTTTTCATTATAGATGTAATTGGGGTGAGGCAAAAGCGTAATTTTATGGATGTCACTGATCAAATCGAATAAGAAATTAACTCAAACTTGAATTCACTAACAGAAAAGAGATTCAACGCATTCCAAAAGAATCTTCGGATTGCATTTCCGAAAAAAAAGTTATTTTCATCGACGCCAAACGCCAAAGGTTAAACGTCGCGTGAGAATGAAATTGAGAAAACAACGATTCCGAAAACTATTTATTATTGTTGCTCAGTAGACAGCGATTAGCTTGTCTGATGACAAATTGACCGAAACGAATGTTTACATTTTGCTCCATTGCAGTGAACGCCATAAATAAGCATTTTTGTTTTTTCCTGAAACAAATACTATTTAAACAGACAATAAATAAAATCTTTTATTTAGATTCGAATAACACTAACTTGATGTATTCATTTAAATGAACATTTTGTCAAACTTTTCGCTAAAATTTCTCAACAAAAATTCACAATAAATTTTATTATTGAAAAATATTAATGGGAGCTAACTTTTACACGGAAACTAAAACGAAAATATAATTCACAATTTTTTTCTTTTAAATTTCATCCCGTCCCAACAAAGAAAGTCAAAACGTATACCATCACAAACTGATGAATGAATACACACGGGAACATACAATTTAGTGTAATAAATAATGGAAATCTTGTTTGTTTATATGAATCGGCCTAACACCAGATGAAAGGCAAGCAAAAAAAGAAACTTCTCTGTTTGAAACACAATGCCGACTCGCTGTCAAACTATGACATATGTACAATATACATATGTCACTGAAGGTCATAAACAAAGATTTTATGTCGGACTAGTACATAACCTCAAATTAAATTTTTTAACTGGGATTTGCCTCAGTTATAGTACCGTTAATATTTTTAGCTAAATTTCCTGCTATTCCCTAACAAAAAATTTTACGAAATTTAAAATGTCACGCAATCGTAGATTGTTTTCCAAAATTCATATCGACGATCCGAATAATGCGTTCCATCTCATATTCGAAATTAAAGAGAGAGAGAGAGAGAGAAAACGTTCAATTTTTAATCATTAATGAATCACAATGAACTACGTATAAACGATCATAACATTGTATACACAACAACGAACACGCGCATTAACTCACACATAACACAATTGTCCATTTGCACTTGTCTTGGTTTAAATCTTCATACGAATTCTTTCTTTTTCTTCGTATTTGTGTACATTTGTATTTTTATTTGGAAATGTAAAACGCATATGTGTTCGGATTGTTTACGTTCTATCCTATACGCTCTCATGCATCGCTCAAATACCGTTGTTCGCTTTGTGAGCCCATTGACACGCTGTTTTGTGGATTTTCATATAAAATCAGCTGTTCCACTGCAACACAAAACACTTGGAAAACGGAAGTCAACTAGTTCGTTATACGCTCAACAAATAAATAATAAAACGCGAAACAAATCAAAACTTAGCAAACGTTTTGTGTGAAATTGGAATACAATTTTTGGAAGTTTCTTAATTATATTCGCATTTTATATTTTCAATTTTAATATTTTTTGCCCACTTAAAAAAATAGAAAATTGTGCATTTCCTTTGGATAAACAAAACTATAAGTGAAGTGAAAGTTCATCGAATCAGTCACTGATTATTACTTATTTTTCGAAATTGAACGATTTTTTCAAAGAAAAAAAAATTAACCAAATTAAAACAAAATGCCTCCAGCAGCTTCAAACTTCGGTCAAGACATCACCAACACAAATGATGGATCAAATGATTTAAATCGTCAGCAACTCCAAAACATTGAACGCATGGGCGGAACTCTATTGATTCCTCGAGTAGCTGGCCATGGTGTTATCAAAGTTGTTAAACGCTGCGATGATGCAAAAGAGAACAGTGAATTAGGTGAGTGTTCATGATTGAAATTTGTAATGGTTTAATCTTCAGTGGTTTGTTAATTTGAAAAATGGATATGAAATTGAACTGCATCGAGCTAGAATGTCACAAGGTTATCTTTAAGCAATGAGCATTTAAAAAATAATAATCATCGACTGTTTTGAGAATATAATGATAATAATTGATTCAAAATTGCAAAATCAATCAAATACGGGCAAAAATGATCTACAGATGGATCTATGGAAGAGATGTAATTATAGTTTGTAGAATGCAACCTATTTTATTGTTTCTCTCGGAAATATTAGCTTTTTGTGTTTATTTTATTTTTCAATTGTTTTCAATTGAACAGTATCGAAAACAAAGAAGATCAAAAAAATGCCTGAAATCACACGATCTGACAACAAAATACTCCGGAATCAATCTATTAATAATATAACAAACGACGAAACAAAGCGATGTTTATCAATTTAGTTTCGGAATGAATTGGTAGTGATATTATTTGAAATCAGCAATAGATTTCCTTTACATTCGTTGATTTGGAACGCGAGTAGCGGAGAATCACGACCTTGATTCAATGGAATTTTATTCTCGATTTTACAAGTGGAAATGCGATTCTCAATTCACTAAAAAGTGATTAGGCCCTGAATCGAGTATACACTTGAAGGCGAATATCATCGAAATAACCATTTGAGAAATTTTTTGGGCTGAAAGTTAAACTGGGATCACTGAATGCCGAAGTTAAATTATATAATACGGTGACAACAAAATGAGTACCTCGCATAGTCTGAAAATAAGTACAAAAATAATGTGGATTCGATTATTATTTTTGAAACAGACCGCAGCTCGCCATGAAATATTCTCAACTACTACATTCATATAATATTCTCAAAATGGTACCATTTTACTTTGCCTATTTCGAGAAATATAATATTGGTCATTGTTGACATTTTAACGATTTGAGCATTAACTGCGTGCATTCCCTTTTAAAAGAGTTGTCCCTGTTTCAGTCAGAAATTGCGTTTTAAACTATGAAACGAATGTATTGAATTTTTAATTTGTATCTAGAGCAGCATTCCGAATTCAATTGTATGGACAAATGTAGAACGATGAAATGACTGTTGTTTCTCTTGGATCAATTTTTTTTTTCGAAATAGATAAATTTATCGAGCATTCGAGCATGACATGATATTAAATCCAATTTACAGCGCACTTGAGCGACCGAAATGTTTGTTTGTTCATATTTCGAATTTTGAAATCGAAATCGATGCACTCTACACATTCTGTGGTATACGTTGGCCCAGATTTGATAGTTAACTGTTTCAATGATCATTTTTTCATTTTATATCGTCAATCGTCATCGATAATCTTTTTGTCCATTCGAATTTTATTTTTCTTCCTTTCATTTGGTTGAAATCACAAGAATGGAAAATTATGTTATGTCTTATAGAAACTATGCAATAGCTGATGTATTTTTGAATCCAAACGCACTGAACAAAATTACATTCATCATTCAAAATATTAACAACAATGTCGAATTCAACAGCTTTTAATCTGACGATTAATTTGAAATTCAAAAATTTAACGATCATTTCAAAGGAATTTTTTGATTTTGTGCATAATGATGTACTGTTGTATGTTGGCCGTTAAACGCACGTGGTTTAATTTATAGGAACATCTTCTGAATGAATGTTGGTATCCATTCGCAGTTAAACGCTATTTACATAAAGGAAATAACAAAGATATCAAATGCACACTAAAAAGGATTAAAAGTATTATCTTGGATGTGCGAAAAAATTCTTGTATAAAAAGGAAATTTTTTAATATGACGCACTGCGCTTGGGGCGCAATATCTTGTTTCCGTTTTCCTGCTATTAATGGAAGCGAATGTAATGAATGATAAACAGAGACCTTTTTATATTTGCGTCTTGATTGAACTTTTTGTTTGGATACAATTTTTGCACTCCTTTCAAATGTTTGGCAAAAATCAATTTATTTTCGATAAAAAAACTCATTTTAAATTACGCATCCAAACCCATAATAGCACCAACTTTATTTCAGAGGACTATGAACCCTTTCGGCTACTTTTTTTTGTAGTACAATGCGATGTACAGTGACTGCTTTAGCATGCATAGAATACACTACAATCAGTTGAAAGAACGCACATTTTTGATCATATGAAATTTGCTTATGCGATCTTTCCGTTCGCGTGCGCATCTAACTATTTATCTGTTGTCTGTTATTTTCGATTCTGAATTTTTGCTCAATTGTAAATTTTTCCGTTTAAACGTCGTAAATTGTTTGTCAGTTTCCCTACCTCGAGTTCAATGTGTTGCCTTAGGTGCAATGGATAATACACGGCTATTGACAAGGATTTTTCTTACTTCGCAGTATTTTTTGACGAATTTATCATGTTTTATTTTCGCATGAAATGAAGGGAAAAAACCAAAAAACGCTATGAACTAGTCATGTCACTTGGAATCGGGCCAAATGAATTCGGATGAAATACACGTTTCACATATCGAGAACGAAAGTTATCTGAGTAATCAAATCGTTTTGCATACACACATAGTCGTATGTATTTGGCTCCTGAATGGAATATTAAAATTTTGCGTCGTCGATATAAAAGAATTGCAAATGACATGGTTGTTCCGAATCTACATTTCCGATTTGTGTAGTTTAATGGCCACGAAAATTTTCATGTCACAAATAGTGATCTGGTCATGGCAGTAAAATGCCCGTTTATGACAAAGAATCGTAAATGTGCGCCATTAATATTATACATAAACTTTTCCGTTAATTGATCGTGTTTCATTGCGACACTTTAATAAAAATTTGAGTCGACATAAAAGAACTGAGTGCTTGTTATATTCAAGATATGATCCAATGCAAACATGAACATAATGTTAAATCGCTTTCGAGGAGGATCAATGTCCATTCCTTATCAATGGTATAATATAGCCTCAGTTTTCAGAGCATTTTTGTCTGTAGCAGCCAATCGAAAATATTACTCATCCATTGTGAGTATGATTTTATTGGAAAAACTCCTTTGTTACTACACCAACGGCACGTTTTTCTATATAAAATGCAAATGCATTAAAAGGTAGCTTAAAAAATCGAAACATACGGCGTAACTCGGCTTGCATTAAAGACAATAAATAGTGAAAATTATTGTGTTTACTTGCACATTTCACATGTGTATTTTTCTCTTTCATTGGGCAAAAGTCTGAATGCATGTTTTGTTTTTATTACAAGAGACTCAAGTGTGAGTATGGATTAGTTGAGTATCCAACGCCTGAAACTCATTATAAAAACCAAATTATGAAATTCCAGCGATGCATAACTTGAACCATTGAAGTTCTCCTACATTTTGCGTTTCATGCAAACATAATCATTGCATTTCTTGATAACAATACCAAAGTGCCCATTACATATTCGCGGTCGCTCACACAATTCAAATTTGATCGAAAAAAAGCAAATGAAATGAAATAATTTTTGAAGCGGATTTGGTGTATGTTAATGCTTGAATCGACCTTCACTTTCACTGTCTTCACCAATATCGTTCGAACGAAAAGTAAACTGGCTTGTGCTCATATTTCATATTTTATAAATGCTATATTTAATACTTGCAGTAAAAATGGTTTATTTGAGTACGTTCCATTGATAAATTTTATAGTTAAGGGCTTCATTCTTTTATCGAGCATATGAGACTTTAATGAACATCGGCCTATTGAGCTGATTTACTTTCCAGAATTTCCATTTCATTGAACAAAACTCATTCAATTTAACGGCATTTATTTTTATGAGATTCAAATTGTATCAAGATTCTTACATAACGTTGATGTGATATTTCAAACGCTGAATTTTGTATTTTTATATACAAAAAATGGCGCGCACCTGAGTCTCATAAATGATATTGTTGATGTTTCCGCGTTAATGCTACCAATTTGTTCGACACAGCAGACTCTATTAAGATTGTTTGTTGAACAAACGAGACACATATGCGCGATGCGCAACGTTTTAGCGACATGCTCGATATCATTAAATGCGTCGTTCCGTTTTCCGTATTCCGTATATGAAACGCGTGAAATGAATCGGAATCGATCTTCGGTCTCTGAACTTCGCAAAACAGTTTAAAATTTTCTTAGTTCGAAATCGTCATTGAATCATTCAAATTTGAAAGCGGTTGATTCATTCTCTAATATCTGAAAAAAAAATTCCATTTTTCGCAAACAGAAAATTTAATTCTTATTCACAGTGATATGAATAATACATATTATTTGTTCATTTTTGCAATGAGTGAATGAATAATGTTTGTATGTGCGCGCTTTATTTCTTTCTGACACATGCCGTGGAAAACGAAAAACGTAATTCGGCCAAAGTGACATTCGTCGGTTCGGAAAATATTCTTCGAGACAGAGATTTATATTTTCTGTTGAGTTGACGCATATTCGCGTCAGTTCCAATGATATTGTTAACATTGGAAATTGATCGCGTGACATTTTCGATTTACGTGCGAAAAGTGATCAAACGTAAACTACGTTTGATATTTTGTGTGACGATGATTGACCGCGTGGATCGGATTTATTTTTAGATAGCAACATCTTCTCTTTGTTGATTTTGTAAATTATTTTTGCGTATTAAGAAATTGTCAAGAAAGTATCAAGTGATTTTTTGAAATTGGAAAAGATTTAAAACACTTGATTCATATCCTGTATTTTGTCATATATTTTTTCTGTAGACAAAATTATCAAAATTGAATAACGTAACAGAGTTGAATTTGTTCGTTTGTGTGCAGAAAAGTGACTGTCAATAGTCAATTGAATAGGGAATCGAATAAAATTTATGTGCATTTTCAATGAAATGGCTCATCAAGTTGTCGAAATTGTAGTTCGTTGTGAAAGATCAGCCGAAACAAAACATTTGGGTAATAAAACCATGCCAAAATGAAATCAATAATAACAAATATATCAATAGATTATCATGTAATGTGGTAAATCGTGCAAAGTCGATCGCCTTAAATTCATCACATTATTTAATTGATTACACTTTTATTTCGTTGAATAAAACGTCCGAATGCATAACCAAACATTCAATGCGCTATGCACAAGTCACTTGTTCAATGCTCGAGCGACCAGTCTAAACATTGGCGCACGCGATACATCCAATTGCGTGATTTGTTTGAAATAATATAAGAGCCAACGATTACGGACTGAACCAACAACAATACATTGATTATAATAATAATAATAAATTATGAGAAAATTCTATTATGAATTATTTCATATATACGTGACATAACTGTGCTGTTTGAGTCGACAATAAACATAAGTATGCCATGACGTTACTTATCGCTGGCTCAACTGTTTAACAATAAATCACATTCTGCACTATGTACACAGATTGCAGATTTACGTTCTTGTTACGAAAATGACATATTAAAGAAATGCCAGATCCAATTCAAATTCGCATATTCAACGCAATTTCATCAAATTAAATTAATTAAATTTTGTTTTCATTTATCAGATCTCTCCGAATGCCAATTAGTTCAAGTTCCAGATGCTGTATATCATTTGATGCGAAACACAGAATTGAAAACATGCGATTTGAGCTCAAATGTTATCAAGAAAATTCCACCAAAATTCGCCCTAAAATTCAGCCTAATCACCGGTAAGAAATGCACGTTTTCAACAGATTGCGTTTTATCAGTGGTTTAATTGAATTTTTGTTTATTTATTTTTTCCTCGAAACCAGATTTGAATCTCTCAAACAATCAATTGAACAAATTGCCTGATGAGTTCGCCGATTTGACTCAATTACTTCGTTTGGATATCTCACATAACTTATTTTTGTCATTGCCAAAAGTTATATTCAAAATGCCAAAACTTCGTCAATTGAAGGCTAGCAACAATGCAATCATTGGTAAGAATTACTTATTTTCCATACAAGTACAATAAATAATAATAATAATTTGTTGCATCGGTTCTCATACTATTTAATTTTGCTTTTGTGTCCATTTTAGATATCGAAACCGAAGAAATCATCACAACCGATTCTATGGAATTAGTCGATTTAAGAAAGAATCCGTTAACACCCCAATGTTTAGATCGATTGAGAAATGCTCGTGTTACTTTTCATATAATGTTGCCAGAGCGAGTATTAGAAGATTGGGAAGATTTGTCCGTTTAATGCGGTCTAATCTTAATATATCTTATGATTTAAATTTGGATGGGTGCTAGTGCGTGCTGGTTCAATGCCAATCACATAAAATCGTTGAATCCTATTGGATTTTGTATACTCGTATATTTATACAAAAAACCAAAAAAAGAAAAATGAAGAAACATTAAGAATATTAAACGTCGATCGTTTTCTACGGTTTTTTGATTAAAACTCATCATGTCAAGAAGGTTCCTATGTGATGACTGTTTTCCTTTTTTTACCATAAAATTTGAAACTAACAAAGTCTACAGGAATAAGAAGTGATAATTCTTATCAAAAGTGAATCGTGCGTTTTCAAATTTGTAATGCATTTGATAGCATATATCGCCAAATCCATTCGATTAACGCATTAGCTCATATTAGTTCTTATATGTATTTTGGCTAATTCGCTTCAAATCCAATGCAATTTTAATTTCGATTAGCATTCTTTCTGTTGTCTTTTATTCATTTTAGATTCGTTCAACCAAAATAATTATTTGAATCCATTACATTGTAATCGAACGCTATTTGTATTACATACGATAAATCAATACTCACTTTTTATCCGATTCAAAGACTGCTGGCATATCGAAGAATAAACTAACTATGTAATATGTGTTTCGATTTCTATTTAAATCGTTTTATTGGTTCCTTTATATATGTATATTTATTTTATTTTCTTTTAATTTTTATGTATTTTTGAAATTTCAAATCGAATTTGAATTGCAAGTTCAGTTTTCATTTAGTGAAAGCTGTATTTTAGATTTAAAAAATGTGTGATAAAACATGAAATCACTTTATGTGAAATATCAAAATAACGAAAATGTTTTCTAACTGTTTAAGTCCTAAGATGTTATGATGTTTTTATTGTAATCAATTCTATGTTTTCTCGAAGAGGAAACTTCATTTATTCGACTTCACAAATAATAATGAAATTGTTTACCTGAAATAAGCAGAAACGAATTTTCTCACCAAAAATGATAAAAAAATTAATAAACTGTTGGATTTGACCAATTGCAATAGTAAAAATCGCCTATTTTATTTTGAAGATAACATGGTACACTGAAGAACATGATACACTGATGGTACATGGTATGGAATTGGCTGGAACAGTATGTTCCACTGCAAGTGTTCTAAATTGTTGTTGTTAAATAACGACAACAATGTCGACTCATATGCCGCCACACCTTAAATCGACGGCAAAAACTGATTTATTAATTAAGAAAAGATCAGAACTTGCACGGAAGGCACCGATATTTCATTAAGAAAAATCAGCACCTATACTGAAGATAACATGGTCGGCACATTATACGTATACTTAAGC
>GL501510.1:1259668-1277346 GCA_000149185.1 Mayetiola destructor
CCAATGCTGCATCCCCCTGACTACTGCCAATTTGGATTTTCTACTACCAGTTTCTGGTACTACTACCAGCTAAAACATGCCTTGATTTGGTCCAATTACCAAGAGTGGTCCGATTAGGCCTCAAAATGGGTGGTCCGATTCGATTATGAGAATGTAACCAAAAATCGTAAATGATGGTCCGATTAAGCTCTAAATAGGGTGGTCCGATTCGATTATGAGAGTGGCCCAATTAGCCATACAAAAAAGTCCGTCGCACCCTTAGCGGTCCGATTATGAGAGTTGGTCCGATTATAGAGCGGTCCGATTATAGAGAGTTCACTGATTTGAAAGGTTAAAAAAAATTCACCTTCAATTGCACAAATGCAATTTGTGCAGTGTGGCAGTATTCGGTTACTTATGTAGTACATATTATGGCTCTAACTCGATGGTTTGTGGATCTTGTGACTTGTAGTTTGGACCATTCGAAAGCTTGTGAAAATACCCATATCCATTTTTTTTGTTTAGCCCCAGACTGCACCCCGGTCCCGGGATAGGCCTCCAAATATTTTTTCTAAAATTATTATTGTTAACAACAACAATAATAATAATAATTATTATTATTATTATTACTATTATTATTATTATTATTTATAATACCGCACATCAAGCACTACTACCGAGTCTAGCTTGGCAGTGTATTATTTTTCTCGTAGACAAACCATCTGGCAAAGTTTCACCCAAAAAAAACCCACCCGCAAAAAAATTAACCTTTCATATGGAATTGTCGATCTTCAGATATTCAAATTCTTTGATTTTATAATATGTAT
This sequence comes from Mayetiola destructor, assembly GCA_000149185.1. NCBI lineage: Eukaryota > Metazoa > Arthropoda > Insecta > Diptera > Cecidomyiidae > Mayetiola > Mayetiola destructor. Next base: position 1,260,475 of record GL501510.1, read on the forward strand.
GATGCTGTAGTTACTAACTAGGGGGCTAACTATCGCAACATAGAGAAAATGCAACGGATCGGTCATGACCTCTGGTGACGCTTTTAGTCCCTAAAAAAACTCCCCAGTGTATGCTATGAACAGATAAACCGAACTGAAACAAAGCAGTTATATATACTGACATGTATAATTATAAAGAGGTGTCAACAGAGGACGCTGATTCGCATTTTATTTACTCTATATTGAATTTTCTCTATGCTTCGCAAAAATAGAGATTTCCAAATGCTGGAATGTCCCATTTTGTTTGACATATCCTCTTCCTTTGTATTTTGTCCCAGTCTGATAGCTGTGCTTCTGGCCTCGACCCCTGCTTCTGGGAATCGATGACGGCTCCCTGAAACAATTTATTCTGAAATAATTTATTAATAAATTATTTTGGTTTTCATACGAAATAAAATATTGCAATTATTTATAATATTTAATTTCGATTGATTTCGAAATTATTTATTCGAAATATTTTATTCATAAATGAATAAATTCGTTTTTTCCGAGACTATTCATTATTGCAATAAACTATTTCGAATAAATAATTTTATGAATAAATAAATAACTTCGATTTTACAAATTCAGTTCCTTTTTTCTTAAAAATCAGTCAAGTAGCACAGTCACAATATTTTATTGCATAGAAATTGCATATCATCATTCCAATTCCAAATCTCGATTAAAGTTGGAAATGCTAAAGGCTCAGCTCTCCGTGAAAACAAATTTGAATATGAGCTGTATTGAATGATGATTGATCAAAGATATTCGGTTAATTTATCGTCGTTTGCGAAATAATTGATTAAAAGTAATATTATCATTGGAAATAACGAAAATGTTTTTAATTTAAATTCCTTCCTTGGACTTCAACTTCCTACTTTTTGGTCGTAAAATTCCTACTACAGGCGAATTTGAGATGAGCAGCCTATTTATATACAATAAATATTTCCGGTTGCCCTAATTATAAATTATAAATAATATAAATTTCGTTCCTCCAATAAAGAACGAAATAAATTATGGGAAAAAACGAAATAAATCATGGAAAAATCGAAACAATTTCTATATTTTGTTTAATATTTTGTTTCGTGATAAATCGAAAAAATTTATTAGGAAAAATCGAAATTATTTATATCTCCATACAAAATCCCGATAAATTATTTCGAATATATTATTTCTAAATAAATTGTTTCAGGGAGCCATCGATGGCCTATTTGCTGGATTCTTGAAATCAGTTATATCTGGTGTAAAATTCATATTCATTAAATAATATGTAAAAAATAAAATATCAGTTTAGTATGTTTTCTATATTTTCGTTATGCAAAACAGCCATTAAACAGTCATAGCTGACTTTGTCTTCAATTTATTGTATTGCCTATGGACTTTTTCGATATCTATGATAGCCAAAAGACGGGCTTTGGTGTCTTCTTTCATTCCGTTGTATTTTCAGCCAGATATGTGTGGTCAGTCAAAAGTAAGGATCGTTTAATGTTCGAAAAATGGGTCAAGTTTTCAGAAATTTTCATCGATATTTTTCACGATTTAAAATCAGTGAGTGAATCGATTTTTGATTTTATGGCACCAAATGAAAGGTAATTGAGAACCCTTTCTATTCATACCACGAAATTTTGAATCTGAATGAAAATGAAAGAGAAATTAAAAAAAACGTAATTTTTTCCCGGGGGTACGAATACTTATGGCCTGCAGTGTATATCAGAAGTAATGTATATCTAATTATATAATAATATAAGCAGTGTATATCTAATTATATAATGTGATTTAGAGATGGTTTTAAGGTGGTTGTAGGATGATTGTGTGTGAGGTTTTACAATATATATAATATGATATTCACAGAATTTGTAAAACAAAACGCAGTATGGTTGATTCGATATTTTGAGCAACACAGCTCACTCTATCATCGTGAGATAATTTATTCCAAATACAATAATGGCAAAGGAAATAAATAACATACAATGCTCCGGTAGCTTCAACACTAAGTGTTCAGTACTCTCTTGCCGCTCATTGGCAACAAGTTCATCTGACGCATTTATTTCTCCAGAACCGATGAATGTACGATGTACGTGTATTGTGTATACGTGCTGTGTGCGGTGAAAAAATTTGCGTAGGTGTCACAATGTCTGGCTGGATTGTCGATTATATTCATTTTCAAATAATTTTATTGGGAAAATGGGTCAAGGCTTTCGCGATAGCCCAGAAAATATAGCCATGCCATGTACCAAGGTTTCTCCAGATTTTCCCATGGCCGCTAGATGATATGAAAGCCTTGTACGCAATGAAGTTCGATTTAATCGCCCTATATCGCATTTTTTTAAAACGTTTCATTATTTATCAAGCGGTTCGGAGATTCAGTTTTTTATGATTAAAGTACTCATGAAATTCATCGATGAAAGTAAACTTGTATAAATTCAAGATATTTTGATGCCATTATCCTATCTTTTGTAATTTGTTGTCTACACAAATTCAGTTTCGATCACATGTTGATCCCGTCAGGTAGTATGTTTAGCATGAATTGTGTTTGTAGTTTCAATCTAATCAAATAGCCCGTACTGAATAGCTGCTGAATGTATTTGACAAAAAGACAATTTTTTTATATATCCTGTACCAGTTGCTGGTACATGGTATACCACAATGTCTAAAGAGATTAGTAAGATATACTGCTCGTGTTGTGGGCAAACCGATTGTAGGTAAATAACTATGCTGATTGTGAGAGGTATCGCATACTTTGGAGTATGTGTTTTACGATATGTCAAAAATGCTATTTCAATTGATTAGATGACCGTTTTCAGACAAACATTGAGCTGCAAGCTGAAGACATGATAAAAAAAAGTGTGAATATTCATTAACAGATTCATTTAAATCTTTATTTCAGCTGTTGTTAAAAACGAAAAAAGAAAGTAAAGCTTATATTATAGCTCAGAATCTTCTTCAATGTTTTCTTCTCCGTTGTCGCTTACTTCCATAGCTTCCTCGCCCTCGTCTTCCCACTGTTCATCAGATGATTCTTCATTTTGTGGTAATGCATCCGAGTCTGATGAATCTTAATAGTACAATAAAGATTTGAATTATGTGTTGTATATATATTTTTTTCTCGATATCAATGGCGATTTATATATTCATACCTTTATCTTCATAAACGAGCAAGTCTTCATCTTCAACAATATCTTGATCAGTATTCTGTTTTATTTGGTTGACCAGCAATTCTAAGCGTCCACTCAATCTATAACCGAAACAAATCATCAGATCGTGAAACTCATGAATATGAATACTGATTATTTTAAAAATGCTCACTTGTTCAGTTGTTGGAATGTGTGGGCTCGATATTCTGCCATTCCAATAAACGGACCAAATGTTGAATATAATTCAACTGAACCGATTGCCATTAACTGGCTGGATTGCGTTTGCAATAAATGTTTTAGCCATAGAACTGATGTATGAACACTGTGATTTCAATGAAATTATTAGTTAAATACTAACAAAGTATTTTGTATTTCGTATTATTGAATAATATGTTATCAAAGTGTTATGAACTCACTGTACTGTTTTCTTTTGTGCTAGCGCTGTTAATTCAGCTACCAAACTACTGATGTACTGTGGCGGCAAACGTTTCAATGTGGACCTAATAAGCTGTTCATCTTTGTTAAAAAAAACCATTTTTAATAAATTTGCATCATGGCTATGTAGAGCTTGAACCAGCAATTGTGCAATGTTTCGTCCTTGTTTATCGCTACTTTTTGTTGAATCAAATGTCAAATTCTCTATTCTGGTTTCCAAGGGCATTTCAATAGTTTTCTGACCTTTGCGTGGAACAGCATCTTTTGTTTGAAATTCAACATCATCCATGTTTATGACCGGCATTATTGTTTTTAATGCATTTATTGATCGTTTATTGGTATCGGATTGTTTTGATTTTAATCCACTTCGAATCAGAATTTGACGTTTTTCATTTAACTCTGGGGATATCAACTCAAAATGAAGAATTTTTCTATCACCATAACCGATTTGAATTTGTTTGTGAGCTCGAGCAAATTTCATTGAAACAGTACAAATCGGAATCGGTTCGACCAATTGAGGCGAATCATTAGCTACTTCAATTGTCAACTGCGGTTTAAAAGGTTTAATCGACAACCTATTAATGTTCTTTTCAAATAGATTATCAACCCAATACATATGCAAAACACCGCTATGTGTTACAGCTCCGATTTCCAATCGATTACCATCGATTCTGAATGATATACTGCATGCAATATTATCCATCAAATAAGAATGTGAACTTGGGTATTGCGCTGTTTGTTCAATACGCCATAATGTCAAAACCCGATCCGTTTTTGATGCTGATAAAATAAACTCCTTTGATTTGAACACGATATATTTGAGCATTAATACATTGGTTGAATGGCCGGTGAAATTTTTTTCCAACTTCTGCTTATTTATAGACCAAAGATATAATTGTCGACCGGCTACTAGAAGTCTATTCGATTCACTTAGGTACACTAAGCTCGATGGTTTCTCTGAGCCAATTCTCCATGAGGTAGCTTGTGAACCGGATTCCAAATTCCATGCGATAACATGACAATCTTCACCGCAGGTATACAGAATATTGTTATTTCCACGACATATTGCTGTTACACCACCCTGATGACCATCACCTTTCAAATGCTGTTCGATCTATGAATGACAATAAGTTTCAATGTTATATTTAAATTGGAATCACTTCAGAATTGCACCTACCAGGCCTTTACTGAATGAATACAAACTAACACCACCACTCCGTGTTCCTAATGCAATGTATTGTGATGATCCCTGATTTGCATTCTTTTTTTGAGGGGTCTGGATTATAGTGAATGTAGATAATGATGTTCATTTTATCTCTTAGTAAATTAACGATTTTCGTAGGTTTTTTAGTACGAAATGAAAACACATTTATACCTTGCGTGATCCAATTGATCCGTTGACAGTGATCCATGTAAAGCACGTAAATGGTGCATTTAAATGATAGTTGGGAACAAATTCTTTTTGATATTCACCAGTTTCTGTGTCCCATATTTTCAATTTACCTTCAGCATTAAGTAATGCAAAAAGTTTCCCGTCTTCGGAATACTCCGACACGTGCAATATGTTATTAAAAGCCGCCATAGCTAAAAACAATGTGCTCGTTGCAATGACAGTTCAACGTTCGCTACAATGTGACATTTTCGAGCTAATTAGATAGAGAAACAATCGACATGGCGAGTTCGGCGAATGTTTGACATTACGAAGTAATAGTAATGGGTTCGAAATATTAGACTGTTGTCAATGAGGTAACGATTTTCTGATTCTTCGATTCAAAAAGGATGAATACATTTGTTTCGTAAACAAAATTAAACTGATTCCTATTTTTTTACAGTTTTCACCAAACAAACGAAACATCTTTTGTCTATTAGATCTGTTTAGATGGGATCGAACAATATACAGTAAGTTCATAAATGCTTGCTAAACTATAGAGATGGAGCTGTTGCAAATCAACGTTTAAAAGATTAGAAGCAATATGTACTAAAATCATCATAAAGTTCTTTGAAGTTGTGGAAATCCAATGCTGAGAATAACCTGACTTTATTCCCGAACACAAGTTATCAACAGACAAGACCTAACAATCAATGAATAAACAAAGAATTATTGTTTACCGTAAGAAAAATCAAAGTCATTGCAAACCATCTTCAGAGCAGTTCAGGCGAATGACATTTAATGCTGACAAAACTATAGTATTTTTTTTCAATTAATTTTAGAACCGAGTGTTGGTATTGTGACTTATCGAGTTAAATAACTTTCGCACATTTGTATTCGATAATTCTCACAAATACATGCAAAGAAAACTGCATATTGATGCAAATTTTTTATAATGACAGAAAAGACTTGACCGAAGACGCCTGTAGATTTCTCGAATCGCAAGAAAAGTGAGTTTGGTGTTTTGCAAATTGAAAATATAAACTATAAACTATAAATTTATTTATTGCATAAAGTTGCAATTTATCGTGATAGATAAATATAAACAAGCGATTTAGACTATAGTCTAATATTTTTTTAAAAAAAAGTAACAATAACACTCCAACCGATTCGTTCATAGAAAAAACTGTGTTTCAATTAATCGATAACTTATATCAATTTCAAAACAAAAACATCAAAATAATTAACAATTAGCAAGTGAAATGGCGGTAAAAGAAAACTCAGAGCCAGATGATTTGGAATGGAGCACTGAAGAAGAAGTGCAACTACTGTATGCATTAGATGGTTTGAGACCAGTTGGCATAAACAAACACTTTTATATGGCCCGAATTTGTGAAAGAATGTCAAATGCTTTGAAACGTGACATATCGCCGGATACAATTTGGACGCATCTTAAGACTTGGTACAATTTAGATGCATTAGATCAAATGGAACGTTTACCATTTGCTGAAGAGCAAGTAGAATTTGCATTACCGGACTCTGAATACAGTGCATTGATAAACAAGAAATTGGCTGAAACCGAAGAAAAGAAGGCGATTGAAATTAAAATTGAATCAGTGAGCAAAGGTAATAACAACACTCTTGATAATATTTTATCATCATTTTATGTAAATATTTATTATTTATAAACAGTATTGAGAACATCAACGCCTCAAAGCACCAGTACCAAAACTCGACCTCAAACACCAAAAGAATTGGACAAAAAGTTAACAAATAAAAGCGTTATGGAGGTGGCTAAAAGAGCACCAAAACGCACACGTGGATCCATTTCGAATGAATCGAATAGTAGCCCATCAACAACACCGCCACCGACATTGGCCAATAAACGCAGACGAATATAAATGACTTTGATCGAGATGACGGCATGATACCATTTCAGAAAGAAAATAAAGAGTTGAGCTTTAAAATTTACGAATTAAATGAATACAAACTTAAATAAAACTACCGAAATGTAGTATCGGAATGCGTTGATCGCGTTTTGGGAACGTTTTGACGCATCATACATTTTATTCCGACGGCAAGTTTGTTAAGGCTTCCACACAGCACACAACACATTTCGTTAGCTTGCCCAAACACAATTATATAATTTATTATAAAGATTCATTTGATGTATTGGTCTATATTATTATAGCAGTTTTTGGAACATTCCATTCACCAGCTAAGCAAATGTGTGCTGTGCAGTGCGGACCTCTAAACAAACATACGGTCGGAATAAATATATGATGCGTCAAAACGTTTCTAAAATGTTCCTAAAACGCGTCCAGTGCATACCGTTGAGCCCTCTCGGGTATAGGGTTTGAATAGAATCCATCCTTTATTGGCAAACCAAAGATGAAATGGTTTAATTTTAAAATCTAATTTTTGTTCATATTCATAACAATATTGATGGATCATTCATTGAATTTGCCATAACTTTTAATAACTTCGAATCGATTGATTCGTTTTCCATTTGATTTATAAACTTTTTTAGTCATAGGACGGGAACAAAAAAGTTATCATCAGGAAACCGATTTTGGGTTTAGAAGTCATGAGATCTTCATCGATCGATATCGATAAAAGTTTCGAACAGGAGTAGGCGAAAGATGAAGATTAAAAATCAAAATTACCTTTTAAAGTAGCGGAAATGATTATAATAATAATAATAATCTCATCATATCTTAATCCAGTTGTCTCAATGTCTCAAGTTATTGATCAGAGCTTCTACAAATCATTGTTATTGGAGTGAAATGTCGAAATTCAAACGTAGGTAGAATAAATCAGCAAAAATGATTATTTTGATTGAAATCCATTGCGAATCATAAAATGTTTTAGCAATAAATGTATTTGTTTATTTGCAACTCGAACGAAAAATATCGTCAGATTGGAATGATAAATTTGTTATGGGATTTCGAGTCCAAAACTAAATCAATAAAAGTAATTACAGGAACCGATTATACAAACGATCAAAATACGGGAAAGTGTATTCACCGAATTTGAATTGGATGAGAAATAAATAAAAAATATTTTTTTGTGAAAGTTTTCGTAAAGAAAAAGAAGTAGAAATTTGGCAAAAGAGAGAGAAAGAGAGAGAGAGAGAGAGAGAGCAATACCAAAATCTGGGTGATTCGATTTTCAAGCGATCAGGCGGGTCATTGTTCTTTCGTTCAAGATAGTATACCGGTTAATTCTCGCTTTTACGCATTTACACATAAAATCATTAAAGTAAAACAATCAGATTCAACTCATGAATGAGAACGATTTTCTCAATTTCTCGGTCACAGACCAATATGAAAAAAGAGAAGAGAAAAAGAAACTAAATCAAACTCGTGTTCAATTTGTTTTCATTTTCTTTGGCTAAACTATGACTGATTTGCATATGCTGATTACCTTGAATTGTTCAAATATAATAATTCAACTAAATATTTGGCCTTCCATACGAGACTGGTATTTCTCTTTTGCAAATAAATTCTGTGACCATATGAGATTCAACACTGAAAATATTGCTGTATTCATTTGCAATTGGTGACCTTTTTTCTTCTCTAGAAAATCGAAAAGAGTATTCATTCTCTATAGCATGTCTAATGTCTATGACTAAAAGTGCGAAATGCGAAGTTTATTTGAACATAACAAAAAAATATTTCAAATTTATTTACATTTTATAATGTGTGAACCAAATAGCAGTACTAATAAAATAAAGAAGTAGTCACCACATTGAAAATAAAGAAAATTCGCCACTGATATATTTCTTTTTTTTTCTAACGTACATACTCTATTAACGACATGAAATTGATTGTAATTAGGAATTTTATTGGATCTTAAGCCAGGTACAAGTGATTTTATACTTTGTTTACTTTTTCTTCTTCTACTTCTTATGACCTGAATATATGTCTACAATACAAACAATATCGACTAGACGGCTACTTAGTTTTTTTCCCTCTTCTTTTATCTTCGCAATGTGCAATGTGCATATTCTAATCAGGTCAATAGTCTTATTTATGAATGCCGTTTAAGTGTCAATTGAAGATATGTCTTTGCCAAGTGCTCGATGAACAATAGTCGATAGTTCACAGTGTAAATGATAATAAACGATAATTTGATGATAATTATTAATTGATTGTCAATAATTTTCCATTGTACTTTCTTCATTCTTCATGTTGAAATAACCTCTTAATTTTGTTTGCATCTTCTTTTGTATGCTCTTAGTTTTGCAATGGCCACTTAATTGCATCCCGCGTCCGAAAAAAGAAACAAGTTTCACTGACTAAATGATCACAATAAACCGGTGTTAAAATAGATCTCTCGACTTCCTGATCAGATACTCGTTCATCTGCTTATGAAAATGCAAAGTAGTGAACTTACCTTGAACGTCATATGACTGAAGATGCGATATATGGCGTGATTTTTGTAAATATATTTTACGTCAATTGAAAGAAAAAATTAACAATTAAAGGGAATATTTTATTTTCTATTTTTAGGGCATTTTTTGCTGTTATTGAAAACAAACACGATTGTTTAATAGACGATCGACAAAAATATAACGTCGTCTTAAATTAAATACAAATATTTATTAAAAGTTGAAATTATTAAGTAAGTTACGTCCTGCACCTTTTCCCCATTGTATTCATTAAACATAATTTTGTTTTTTGTTCATCTTTCATTGTTGTAAATATATTATCATCATAAATGTTGGTGTACAATTTTTTGTTTTTGATTATTATTTATTTAAAATTTAAAGTAAGTTTGTTGCCAACCCTCCGAAATAAGTCTTCTTAAATATTAAGATAACATCTGATTCACCGATCATACATATAAATTTATAATAAAAAAAATACGCTCTCCTTTTCATTTCCATTTGCCCGCAAGTGTCTTGACAGAGAATGAGCAAATTAATTGGCTAATGATAACATTTTATGCATAGACAATTGCGAGGGGAATATAAGTAATGCAAGAATGCGTCACAATGCCAAAAAATTCGATTCAATACAAAACAATTCAATCCAATGCATTCTCCACTATTGGAGACAATCGTGAATGAAGCAATAATAATTTTAAAAACAAATCCGAATCGAAATGCTGAAATTTCAAATTCAGTGCGAAATTAATAGCGCATGATTGTTACCATTGATTTTCAATTTTCAATATTTGTAATGTTTCAATTTTTTCGAGTCAAATCGAAACGTCAATCCATATAAGTCTCCATTATTGGAGAATACATTGGATTGAATTGTTTTGAATTGACTAGAATTTTTGGGTATTGTATCGCATTCTTGCATTTCTCATATTCCCTTTGGACTATTGGCTACATTAAAAACAGGATTAAACATATATGCGAAAAAGTATTTATTGTTCAAGTTCTGCTTTACAACGATAAATAAAATGGCTATATAATTTTTTCTTCTTTTGTCACTTAATGAGACTTATGAGAATTTTCTATGAATGATTTATTTATTATTTTGATATATTCGTCTGTTTTACAAAACTTCTTTTATTATCATTTGAATCAAATTTAAATAAAAATCTTCTACAATTTTGCGCGTCATTTTCGGCCATTAATTACTGACCAACGGTAGATGTTGTGGTTGATAGATTGGTCGTGGGATTGTTTGTTTTTTGATTAATCATTGATGCAAGAGACGTACGATTATGTTTCATATGACTTTGAACGAGGTCACTATTTACTAAGGCGGCCATTAACGAAAGTTCACCGGCCATGACAGTGGCACAAACAATTTTCGCAAATAATTTGGAATTAGTACCGGGTATTTTGTGTCCACCACGTACGCCTAACATGTCTAAGCATGCACTTTGTGCTGGCAACCCAGTTCCACCGCCAACCGTACCAACCTCTAATGATGGCATCGTACATGTTAAGAACAAATCATCATTATTTTCACCACATACCTCCATATTTGTTGAACAATTGCTACTGGTTACATTTTGGGCTGGATCTTGACCACATGCAATAAATATAGCTGTTACCATATTGGCTGCATGTGCATTATTGCCACCAATACTACCAGCCATAGCGCTGCCAGTCATATTTTTTAATTTATTACATTGAACCAATGTTTTGGCATCGGTCTTAAGAATTTTCTTCAAATCGCTGGCCGAAACGATGGTTTGGCACATTACACGTTTACCGCGCCCTTTGATCCAATTGATTGCTGCTGGTTTTTTGTCCGAACAGAAATTTCCGCTCAAGCTAATGATTTTCATGTCAGGGAATTCTCTTTTAATAAAAATTAGAGCTTTTTCACAACCTTTTGATACCATATTCATACCCATTGCATCACCCGTCAATGCACGAAAGCGTACGTACAATTGCGGACCATCAATATTGACTAAAATCTCTTGTAAACTGGCAATTGTGCTGGTTGAATCGAATTCAATTTTAATATTTTTGTAATTTTCTGGATTATCGATCCAACATTTAGCCGCATACGCTCGATGAATATTTGTGAATCGAACACATGGAGCTCTTGTCATACCAATATCTTCAACCTCGCTGGTAACTCCACGTATTGAAATAACTTTACAGCCGCGATTTGTGCTCGCAACCAAAGCTCCTTCTGTTGTTGCCATCGGAACATAGTATTTAATACCATCCAAAATTAAAGGGCCGGCAAAGCCAACAGGTACCTGAACGTAACCGATTACATTTTCACAACAGGCATTTATCACACGTTTGTAGTCATAATGTTTGTATGCTAAATTAACTAGTTTTTCAAATGGTAAATTAGCATTTTCGGCAATGACCTTACGACGAATGCTTACGCCTCGTATTGGATTATCGCAAATGGTTTCTATTTTATATAATGGACAATGGCCACTACCAGCCCTAACCAAAGATATCAATTCCTCGTCTGTAAGTTGGCTACCACCAAATAATTCCAAAATTTGAATACATTCTTCGAGTGATCGTGGTTCAGTCGATGTTTCTTCGATATCGTCTTCTTCTGAGTCGCTTGATTGAGTACTGAATGTTCTTTTGAACTTTCGAATCGATTCAGTTTGAGTAGTTTGATGAACCATAATTGAATTTTTACGCCGTTTTTCACCATTCGATTCAGTTTTATTTTCTAAAGAATTTGTCGTTTGAAATTGATTCGTAAGTTCAATTCGTTCCTCGAAAAAGAAAAATTTCACGACAAGAGCGACCAAAACAATCAAAATGATAATTTGATCGGAGCTCACTCGAAGCCATTTCATAACATGCTCGGATAACCCCATTCTCTCTGTTGAATTCGATGGTAGAAAGTGTAACGAATCCACTTCATAGGTTTCGCTGTCTTTGATTGCATCACCATTTGAAAAAATAAAGCGGCTACATACGTGAACAATCATCAAACCAGTTGACATGATAATTTTTAAACGTTGCGCCACCGGATTCGGTTTTTGATCATCTTCGAAGATAGCGCTCATCAATTTGGAATCTTTGAACTTCTCTTGAGCCCGGCACATGTCAACGCCACTTTTCGATAAATCCATGATCAATGATAAGCAGGCTGGATAAAAAGTCATAAATACAACATAGTTGACGATGACAGATACAATTGCAAAACTGCTTAAATTTTCCAAACGATGAACACCCGATAATGTGCCAACGCTAATGACAAGTGTCTCAACAGCTGAATCCAATGACAAAACTGGTCCCAAATTGCCCATTCCTCGCGAAATATTTTCAATAACTTCACTTTGGGAGGCACCACTTAGTGCTAATTGAGCCAATAGTCCAGCCTTTGATAAATCGATCAAAAGCAAAAAGAAAAATAGCGCATCTTTCAAATCGGAAAATTCACTGCCCAAAAAATTCATGATTGTCGATGTAAAAATGAAACTCGAAAAAACTGTGAATAATCCGGCAATTATTAGAATGTATTTCGATCCAAATTTATTCAAATTTAGGAATTGATAATAACTGTATAATATAGCCGAGCATCGAATTACAGTCATCAAAATTGTGTCAACGGCAATATATTCAGCTTCGAGTCCATCACATTTTTCTCGCCAACCTTGACAACTTCGTATACGTGCTGGTGCTGGCGATTTCGTATGATCGATTGTTAACATACATGCAGTCAATGTGAGTAATGCAACTATCACTTCCCATGGATGTGATGCACAAAATTTGCCATGGGCTCGAAATATTTCTGATGTCATGGTTGCGATTTGATGCAATTCTCTTATTCTTATTTAAAATAAATGTTGATAAGGTCAACCAGATGTAATAACTCACTCGCACTTGACAATCGTTTTCAAAATTTTATTAGATTTTTTTTTTCAATCACAATCTGGTTTTTCTTTTATTTAAAATTCAAATGTGATATTTTTTCTTTACACATATGCCTATATTATGCTCTTTTTATGTACGTTACTTTGTTCCGATAAAATACCTCGTTCTCTGAATCTTCTCTCTTTCTCAGCTCAGCCTATTGAAGTTCGAACTGCACCGAAGCGTATTTCAGAAGAAACGGTTATTTTTCTTTCTTTTTACTGTTTTCTTAAGTTGTGTGAAATTTAACAATCAAACCATAGCAAATGATGAAGATTTTTTCTCAATATCTCAAGTATATTATGTAATGCGTTTTATGTCTGTGCGGTTTTTTTTCAACATCTTTGAACACATACACATAACTTTCACTTTCTCTTTGATTTCCCAATCAACAAAAGGTGAATTGAAAAAAAAGCAGCAACACAAGCGCAATTTAACTGGCTGATGTCTTCGTTGATCGGAAAAACCATAGACAAAAGATACCTTCTTTACAAATCAATTGATTTGTAATCCGCGCTATATTTATTTGTTTTCAATTCGATTTCATTTGATGTTTGAATAATGTAATTGAAATTTGATTTGCCCCAATCTGATTTATTAAATGATTTTTTCTTGTTCAGTAAACTTTTCAGACTTGACGAATATTTAGGTGTGATGTCCGAATGTTCTCATTTTCAGGGCACAAGAGTTCATAGTTGCATTCAGTTTATTTTGTCTGGCATCAGCTTTAAATATAAACCGAAATCTCACAAATCCAAAAATCGAGTATGTGGGGTGCCACGAAAACAAAAAACTAACTAATTTAATTTTAATATTGAACGTATTTCACTTGATTCGAAATACGGCGTGAGGTAATCATCACTTTCACTTATTGCTCTGTCTGGGCGATTCTGTTTTTTTCTAATATTGTTGTTTTGCTTTTCTTTGAAATTTCCTTAGTCCGTCACTTTTCCAAATTGGTTTAATACAGTTCTAACCAAATGATTTTTTGTGATTTTTATATTTTGGATTTGAGAATTTATGATAAATAATAATTGTTTGATTCACCGAAACGTCTCGTAATTTAATTTACGTTTACGTTCCTTCAATGGTCAACGATGCGAAAATAATGTATAAATCTATAATTATTGTACTTGCTGCAGCAGCAAAATTATTTAGGAAGTTCACGTAAATGAATCGAAATCGAACTGACTCGACGTACTTGACACACACCGTTTTTGACTCAAAAAGTTTCTATGACAGAAATTCATGAATATACTTATATATATACACATGCGCGATAACCATGTTAATGATTCACTACAAACACAGACAACTACAATGCGCATTTCGACCAATTTGAGTGTAGTATCATTGGAATGGTTGAAAAAAAATCCTATTTTTTCTTTTTGTCTTCTGATTTGTTGAATGTGCTTCACGTGTAGCGTACAGCCATTGAATACAAACTCAAATATGTTAATGTTGACGAATACGTGCACAATCACACTAAACATAATTTACAAATCACTTCACACGTGTACCTCAATCATAAAAACCACATTATATCATTGAAGATAAATTTTAAATATGCCCATTCATAGTCCAGTTGAATTCATTTGAATAATAATCCTCAAATCGAAGATGTGATTTAATGAAATATGTATTCAAAAAATACCTAATTTATTTCATTTCAATTGATCAACGATTGTTGCGACTGAGCAAAAACTTTGTTACCGATTGCTTAAATAGACCATTCTGACGTTTCTATTTCGTGTATTCATTTTTTGACAGATATTCATTAGATTCACATCTGTTCTTCGTTTGGAGTGTCATTGTCTGCGAAGATATCGCTCATGAATTGAAGCAAATGACAGGAAAATATATCGACAACAAAGAAATATTATCATATTATATTATTAAATTTGTGTTTGTATTTGCGTATATGATGATAATTATACTAATTTGAAGGGATCGACATTGTATGATATTTTGCTGTTAATTTTCGTTCTTTATCGTTCACTTTTAACTGGCAATGTCGAACGAATCTTTATTAGTAAATCGTGGATTTTTGATTTAATGAAATTCATTTGAAAAACCGTGCAATCAACCATTTTGTGCACAGATTTTTCAAGTCTATAAGCTGTGCTTCAAATATTTTTGGTTAAATTTATCAACTATCGACAAAGGGCTAAAAAAAGGGCAAGATAAAAAAAATCATCACCAACAAAGGAAGTCGAGAGCAAAAATATAGTTCACGAAACATCACAAGCAAAATGACTGCAGTCACAGATACAAGGTCTGCATTTTTCTTTTTTTTTTGTGAAATTTATTTTCCCGAAAAATAGTAATCATTGAATATTTATAATACGAAAAATGAGCACCAGTCAAAAGTAGTTCATATTAAAATTCTATGACATCATCAATGGACTATTTCAATTGAATTTGACTGATTTTCAATGAACGCACGTTTACAAAAATACTTTATTTTTCTTTTATACAGAAAACGGTCGCGTGATGAAGATTCCTGTGATTTCATGCCAATATCGAAACGAATAAATAATTTAACACTAACCAGCCAGTCCTTTGGTGAAAATGATTCATTAACAGTTCCAAGTATGACAACAGATTATTCGATCAATAATCAGAATTTACAATCAAATCATTATGCGGAGCACATCTATCCAAATCAGATGGTTCATCATGCAAATTATCACCAGGGCTTCGTTCAACCAAACAATCATACCGATGCATTTAATCATTCAGGGACCGATGAATACAAAACGAATCAAGAACATCAACATCAAATGCATCACCAACAACATCTCACAAATCAGCAATCAACTAACAGTCTAGACAACGAATTGAATAACAACGGGATGGAAATTTATCGTCCTGAACTAAAACCCGATGAAAATCCATTTTACTACAACAAGAATAAGTTATTGTTCGATTTGCATATAGAACGTCAGCGTCGCTATCAATCCCATCCATAATCATGAAATAAACAGAGTGTGCAGTCCGCGTTCATTATTAAAATTCAACTCAAGTTACTTCATAGACGAACGCCACTAATTATTTAAATAACAATGATATCCGGTGGTATTCTATTCAACGAAGCAGAACTCAAATCAGTTCTATTTTTGTATATTTTTCATTGATGAAAAATTTAGCTGATGATTGTATGATTTAAAATTTGAAATTCAAAATATCTCGAAATTTTCTATGAAAAGAAAATATATACGATGAATGTAAATTTAAAAGAAATGTCGATTGAATTGCCGAGTAATTTATATGTATAAGCGTTAAAATCGAGTGATCAATATGATGATCCAAGCGGTCTTAAAACTGGGTTAAAAAAAATACGACATTCGTTTGGTCCATTTATCTAAGCTCAGTGAGAATACATTAAATACTTTATTTTTTTTTGAATCAATAGTATATAAAGAGTTTATTTGATTATATTTTTACTAGAAAACCATGTAACAAAAATATTCCATATATCCTACGGGGGATGATACTTTTTTTTCTGATCATAATCGTCTATACTTTTTGGCATAGACCACAAAATCCCGAAGGTTCGGTCTATGCTCAGTTCACAGCTAATTTTAAATACATATAGAACATTA
>GL501510.1:1278417-1292841 GCA_000149185.1 Mayetiola destructor
TTTTCATTTTGTTGATATTCTCGAACATTCCAGAATATTCTCACGAATATTGAAAATAGTTTTTTACTATTTTCTAATAGACCATAATAGTTACAAATTTATAAATATCCCTATTCGAGTCTCCACACCGATAGCTATTCATAGATATAATTTCTATTAGAAAATAGTAAATAGTTTTAGAGCTTAATTGAGAGAAGAGATTGTCCTTTTATATATATATAGGATTACACAATACCAAACTGATCCAAAATCCGATGTGTTCTAAAATTTCGGACGTAACTGAAATATGTGGATACGAAAGTAAAAAGTTGTTTCATGAAATAAGACTACACTCCATTTGTCGCTGAATATTTCCCGAAATCATTTCCTCATTATTTCTCACAATTTTCAAATTGAATTGCAATAACAATTTGCTAGATTCCGAAGTACAGAAGAAACATGAACCCCCAAAAAAGCAAATAACGTTCTAGAATTTGTATATGAATCTATTTTTGTTGAATAAATTAATGTAATTTTGTTGTTGCTAAATTTTGAGAGAAAAAAAATTGGCTCATTACCGACGCGGAATGTATGCTTAACCATTTGACCTTTCTTATCATCCCAAATAGAGAGAGGGATAGAATATTTGAATTTCGAGTTTGAGCATCCGAAAGATTGTTCATTTATTTAGTAGTTTTCAAAAGACGCGTTTAAGTTATATCTTTTGTTAATGCTTGTATTAGTTGCTTCTCTGAATGAACGGATAAACAGAGGAACGTGTAACTCTGATTCAAGTATAATATATATATTGCAACCACTCGGTTTAATAGATAAAATGTTTCACAAATTTATGAAACTTTTGTGCAAGCTAGCCTATGTTTTCACTACCTTTTCACAATCAATATCAATTTTTTGCAGAATGAGTTGTTCCTTCAATTTTTAATCATTCTATAAAATTTATGTAAACATGAATCCTTAAATGTTGAACGATTAGTGACTTCCATAATCTGCCTTCAATCTTATACTTCAATATTACTGTATAGTGTTTATGTATGAGACAGACGGCTTAGATGTTAATAGCAACCGGGTTGCTATAACATAAGTAGCATAACATGTTTAATGATCAATATTCGGATTATGGATGCATGCATACATTACTATCGTTTCATTCCATGAATCAAATGGAAATGAAAGGAACACTTGAAAAAAGAAAACTGAAAAGAACATATGAAAAAAATCACATAGACGCATAACCAACGAAAATGTATAGAGTATAAAGACAACATAACAAAGAAATTCTTCTATTTTTGGTTAGACATCCGTCGCAAGACGCAGACACAGTTCATGTACATCGAAAGGAATGGAAACGAAGAAAGGAAAACGCACTACAATTGGTGTATGCGGTTGTTTGACCATATAAAAGTATATGAATCTATAAAATGTATGCGCAAGCCGATTCCTGAATCCGATCATTCCCGTCAGTAGCTTGGAATACATCAAGCGATCAGCAGCATAGAAACGTTTTTTCCATTTTTTCTTTGAGTAGTTTGTTTTTCTTGTATTTTTTCTTAATTTCATTTCTTTTAACTTGTGTACGTACCAATTTTTATTGCATTCCTAAGTTCTTTTTCTCTTCGTTTGTTCGTTTGTTTGATTTGTGCTTTTTTCTAAAAAAATATTCTCTTTCGAATTGATTCAATGGTAGAATTGCTTTTGATTCAATTTTAATTTTTTTTGGCATTGGAAATTTTTTGAATGTAAAGTGTCCGGTGGTTTCTGGTTTATCGATTTTAGAATATGTGACACAACAATAAAAACAGATTTGTTTGACTAAAACACGGACAATTCATGCAGAAACTTAAAATACACCATCACATGAATAACAATGCAGGAGATTGTTTGTGTGTGCGGTTGTGTATTTGTGTGTATGTTTTCAGTTCCTCGGTTTTTCTCTTCGAGTTCTATACTTTCCATCTATACAAAATGATCAGTGACTGAAATCACATGAAAAAAAGTTTAAAGATCAACAGTAACACAAATTTGAGCGTACCATATGGGTGCAAAAGCAGTGAATATCATTTAAATATAAAACTAGACATTACTTTAAAACGATATATGAAGGAAATGAACTGTAGTGATGTCAATATTTAATCACATGTGTTCAAAAACATATATTTAATTGTATTTGTGTATACATAAATGCGGTATCGCCATTCAACATTTCAGTTATGGAAATTAAATGTTAAATCGGTCAGTGATGATAAATACGGAAACAAAATTCTCAACTTGGTTGTATGTTGAAACAGGGATGTTCCAAATCTAATGGATATTTGCAATCATTTAGAATGATTTGATAATAAATGATGATTGCTCTGCCTTCTATCCTGATTCGAAAATATCGTTCCACTTTCCGTGATTATAAATGATGCATGATATTTCCCCGACACAAGGAAACAAAATGTGAAGCAGAAAAATGTGGAGAAATATGTTTCAATTCAGCAAAAATATGAGCAATTCTAAGAAATACACATATGTGAACGCAAACTTATTCAGAAATAAATACATTCATATGATATATACGGGAGACGGCTCTGATTTTATGTTACGCTGCAGATCGTATATCAGTTTGAATACTTGGAGCTCAGATTTCGCATACGAATATGGAAATAATGCCGACGGTTTCCATCTGACCGACAATGTAATTTCAATGTGTGAATAGACAGTTGAATTCATTTCATTTTCTTAAAATTCAGTAATTCACGTTCAGAATTCCCATTTAAATACAAGATTTCTTGTTGTAATCAATTTCCAACGAAACACATTGGTTCCTTAACCCCAGAATACAAATATGTTTATTGATAAGAATGAAAAAAGATAACTTGCCGGAAGAAAGATAGAAAAAATACTCACTACCCAAAAACAACTTCAGAACATGTTGAACAGCCCGGCAACTGCAAACACTTTTTTTTTACTTGACGGAGAGCAATTCATTCAGAAAAAAATCGACACGTACGCCATACATAATAGACACAAATCAAATTTTTCTTAACTTTTGACTGATATTATTTAAAATATAGACACCGAACATGAGTGGATTATAATAATTGTATTTTTCAATTCAATTCTCCAGGAACGGGAACGTTTTCTTCATTCAAGAAGAACGTTTACCAACCAACAAGTCAAGAGCCATGGTGAATCTAAAATTAATAAATGTTGGGATTATTCTGCAAATAGCATTCGTACTTTTTCAACGCAAGTGACATTTCCGAATTTGT
Organism: Mayetiola destructor; assembly: GCA_000149185.1. NCBI lineage: Eukaryota > Metazoa > Arthropoda > Insecta > Diptera > Cecidomyiidae > Mayetiola > Mayetiola destructor. The sequence continues at coordinate 1,281,672 of GL501510.1, forward strand.
AAAATGAGTATTCATTGAGAATAAGTGAGTTTTTTTCCATTACAGATGTAAAAGAATGTGTGGCACAGCAATCTGAAGCCACTCTCAAGCCTAGACGTAAGTTTTTAATCAATATTTTCAAGAATTCTTTTATAAGAACAAAATTTAGATCATGCAAATTGATTGCAAATTCAAAATTCTCACATTCAATTATTATTATTATTATTATTATTATTATTATTATTCAAAATCACTTTGAAATATGAGATTTTGTTATTTTTTTTTCTGTACAATTGAATTGTTTATTGCATGCCGCACGAATCATAACCAAAATAGAAGTAATTCATCATCATCGTTTTGGATTTACTCCATCGGTGAATTCAAAATCAACATCACCATTTTTATCGTATACACCAATTGCTGCATTGAAAGCATCAGAAAACAAACAAAATCGATATTTTCGTCAGCGAGCAGAAACACCTTATTCTATTTTATCAACATTTCGTTCAAAATTGACATCTGCAATGAATATAGGAACAACAACTCCCTTACGTGGTGATCAGCAGCCACCAATTGATGACGGAGATAATGAAATTGTTACCGAATTTGTTCCAATCGGTGGAAATAGTCCAATTGTAACTATTTTTCCGAGATATTTCCACAACGAAGGCGATTTCGTTACAACTACAAATAAACGTATACAATATTTCAATTCAACCACGTTTCCTATTTTCTCCTTTTCATTCCAATGATATACCTTTATCTTGAAAATCCAGTCATAGAACCTGGACATATTTTGGAACAATTTTTTTGTAAATATCTCCCTTTATTTCGAGTATACATGTACGTCTCAGCCTGTCAGCCTAAAAACAAAATATATATTAGTCTTCGAAAACATCAATATGTATGTGTGTAAATAATATCTGTTTCTAAATTTAGCCAAGAGCCGATTATCATATTTCCCGTCAAAGTCAAATGTTAGTTGATTCAAACGAAACATAATCTCGAATGCTTTTTATATATGTAGTGTAAGTTATGAAAGAGTAACAAACGAGCGCCTAGAAAATAACAACATACATTTGCTTGTATATATAAAACAGAATCGCCGCACAGTGCAAAGAAGGAAAAAAAACTAGTAAAAAGATCGTAAAAACGGAAATTAATTTCTGAATACAAACATATGTCATTCCGATTGGAAATAAAATGTAAGTGAAACCTAATAGAGGATTTCATGCATTCGAATGAAAACAATTATATACAGAATTCGATCGTACCGAATTCCTGAAAGTGCACCGCCAGTCGAATCAAACACGAAATTGAGGGAATGTTTCAAGATTTTCAAGTCTATAGGCGTTTCAGGCGATTTCCTATCGACTGGCAAAAAAAGATTTCGAAATTTTTCCAATGGGGGACCCTTGGATGAAAAATGACCCCCCCCCCCAGGTTGCCTCTTTCCTCAAAAAATAGCCCCTCTCAACCGATAGAGAATCACCTGAAACAGATCCGAAGTTTCAGCCCGATCCTTCCACTAAAAATTGGTCAAAAAATTGTCTAAAGGGCAGACAGAGACAAAAAAAACTAACTTAACCAAAAATAGTATGCACCGACGTTGCAAGAGAGTAGCTAGTAGCTATGGGTGTGTCATTCCTTCAAATGAATACGAAAAATAAGATGACGAGAATGTTTGTAAATAATAATAATGTTTTTCGAAAACCTCCTTCACTAACCAAACGAAAAACGCAAAGGAATGCATTTATACATATAGCATATAGTAACTACACGTGAAAACCATCGCGGATGAAAATCGAATGAGCAGCGGATGTATGCTGGATATAGCATTCGATTGGATTATATGAGGTCATGTGATCGGTTCTCTTTTACATAACCACGGCTTTTCCACTCAATGTGTCGGAGCAGTCATTTCCCCTCAGTCATTACATATTGGCATCATGAAACGTCAAATGTTACTTGAACACTACATTTTTGCTTGCTCACTGTTCGCGCTATGTTAGAAATTCAATTTTTTCAAGCCTAGACGTAAGTTTTTAATCAATATTTTCAAGAATTCTTTTATAAGAACAAAATTTAGATCATGCAAATTGATTGCAAATTCAAAATTCTCACATTCAATTATTATTATTATTATTATTATTATTATTATTATTCAAAATCACTTTGAAATATGAGATTTTGTTATTTTTTTTTCTGTACAATTGAATTGTTTATTGCATGCCGCACGAATCATAACCAAAATAGAAGTAATTCATCATCATCGTTTTGGATTTACTCCATCGGTGAATTCAAAATCAACATCACCATTTTTATCGTATACACCAATTGCTGCATTGAAAGCATCAGAAAACAAACAAAATCGATATTTTCGTCAGCGAGCAGAAACACCTTATTCTATTTTATCAACATTTCGTTCAAAATTGACATCTGCAATGAATATAGGAACAACAACTCCCTTACGTGGTGATCAGCAGCCACCAATTGATGACGGAGATAATGAAATTGTTACCGAATTTGTTCCAATCGGTGGAAATAGTCCAATTGTAACTATTTTTCCGAGATATTTCCACAACGAAGGCGATTTCGTTACAACTACAAATAAACGTATACAATATTTCAATTCAACCACGTTTCCTATTTTCTCCTTTTCATTCCAATGATATACCTTTATCTTGAAAATCCAGTCATAGAACCTGGACATATTTTGGAACAATTTTTTTGTAAATATCTCCCTTTATTTCGAGTATACATGTACGTCTCAGCCTGTCAGCCTAAAAACAAAATATATATTAGTCTTCGAAAACATCAATATGTATGTGTGTAAATAATATCTGTTTCTAAATTTAGCCAAGAGCCGATTATCATATTTCCCGTCAAAGTCAAATGTTAGTTGATTCAAACGAAACATAATCTCGAATGCTTTTTATATATGTAGTGTAAGTTATGAAAGAGTAACAAACGAGCGCCTAGAAAATAACAACATACATTTGCTTGTATATATAAAACAGAATCGCCGCACAGTGCAAAGAAGGAAAAAAACTAGTAAAAAGATCGTAAAAACGGAAATTAATTTCTGAATACAAACATATGTCATTCCGATTGGAAATAAAATGTAAGTGAAACCTAATAGAGGATTTCATGCATTCGAATGAAAACAATTATATACAGAATTCGATCGTACCGAATTCCTGAAAGTGCACCGCCAGTCGAATCAAACACGAAATTGAGGGAATGTTTCAAGATTTTCAAGTCTATAGGCGTTTCAGGCGATTTCCTATCGACTGGCAAAAAAAGATTTCGAAATTTTTCCAATGGGGGACCCTTGGATGAAAAATGACCCCCCCCCCAGGTTGCCTCTTTCCTCAAAAAATAGCCCCTCTCAACCGATAGAGAATCACCTGAAACAGATCCGAAGTTTCAGCCCGATCCTTCCACTAAAAATTGGTCAAAAAATTGTCTAAAGGGCAGACAGAGACAAAAAAAACTAACTTAACCAAAAATAGTATGCACCGACGTTGCAAGAGAGTAGCTAGTAGCTATGGGTGTGTCATTCCTTCAAATGAATACGAAAAATAAGATGACGAGAATGTTTGTAAATAATAATAATGTTTTTCGAAAACCTCCTTCACTAACCAAACGAAAAACGCAAAGGAATGCATTTATACATATAGCATATAGTAACTACACGTGAAAACCATCGCGGATGAAAATCGAATGAGCAGCGGATGTATGCTGGATATAGCATTCGATTGGATTATATGAGGTCATGTGATCGGTTCTCTTTTACATAACCACGGCTTTTCCACTCAATGTGTCGGAGCAGTCATTTCCCCTCAGTCATTACATATTGGCATCATGAAACGTCAAATGTTACTTGAACACTACATTTTTGCTTGCTCACTGTTCGCGCTATGTTAGAAATTCAATTTTTTTTTTTAAACGCAAAATTAAATAAATATATAAATAATTGGAATAATTTTGTACATTGAAATATGTGTTTTGCTGTTTTGTGACGTTCAATTTTCTACGAATAATAATCAAAGATGCGAAGACATCATACACAATGAATGTAAAAAAATCATACACACATTCTGCACCAGCCGATAGATGGCACCAGCATTGTTGGTCACAAAACACATATTTTAATGTACAAAATTATTCCAGTTATTTTTATATGCATTTAATTTTGCGCTTAAAAAAAATTGAATTTCTGCAACTTCGAACGTAATTATTTTCCGATAACATTGAATAACATTGCGCGAATAGTGAGCAAGCAAAAATGTAGTGTTCAAGTGATATTTGACAATTCATGATGCCAATATGCAATGACTGAGGGGAAATGACTGCTCCGACACATCAAGTGGAAAAGCCGTGGCTATGTGAAGGAGAACAGATCACATGACCTCACATAATTCAATCAAATGCTGTATCCAGCATACATCCGCTGCTCATCCGATATTCATCCGCGATGGTTTTCACGTGTAGTGTTATATATTATGAAGTATGAATGGATGAGAATTTATTTAAGTCAAGTGACTAACATTGATTCAATCTTTATAATCGGATATCCATTTCAATAAAGATATTATTTATCCCTATTTACCTGTTGAATCAGCGCCACCTCGGCCACAAAGTCGAGTTCATCCCTGTGAAAAGAGTTCCTGCTATCCAGCTACCGGTAATTTGTTGATTGGTCGTGAAGAGCGCTTATTCGCATCATCCACTTGTGGTACAAAGGGTAAACCCGATCGGTACTGTATCGTATCTCACTTGGAGCGAGATGAAAAATGTTTCCTATGTGAAACTAATGATCATACCGTAAACAATCCATTTCTTAATCATCGTATCGGCCAAATTATTTATAAAAATCGACCAGGAACACGCGATCAAACATGGTGGCAATCGGAAAATGGAAAGCAAAATGTTTTCATTCAATTGGATTTGGAAGCTGAATTTCATTTCACTCATTTGATTATTGTTTTTGCAACATTTCGTCCAGCGGCTATGCTAATTGAGAGATCTTATGATTTTGGAAAAACTTGGCACATATATCGATATTTTTCACATAATTGTGCAGAAACTTTTCCAAGTATTCCAAGAATTGCGGAAAATATTACCGACGTTATTTGTGAAGAACGCTATTCAGCTGTAGAGCCATCGAAAAATGGCGAAGTTATCTTCCGAGTATTGAAACCAAATTCTCATATTGATAATCCATATGCGGATGAAATTCAAAATATGCTGAAAATGACCAATCTTCGTATTAATTTTACGAAACTTCACAATTTGGGAGACACATTGTTAGACGATCGCGAGGAAATTCAGGTGATACACGATTAAATCATCATTTATAATTAATCTATTGGACTTAATATTTATATATAGTATAAATAATCTTTCGAATATGTTAAAATTATATTTACAAACATACAGGAGAAGTATTACTATGCTATTACGAATATGGTTGTTCGCGGCTCATGCTCATGTTATGGTCATGCTTCACATTGTGTGCCATTGGATGGAGTTGCCAACAAAAACGATATGGTCCATGGACGTTGTGAGTGTACGCATAATACCAAAGGTTTGAATTGTGAAGAGTGTCAAGATTTCTATAATGATTTACCATGGAAGCCGGCTTTGGGCAAACAGACCAACGCGTGCAAAGGTAAATTCAAGCATCTCTTCAACTCAGTTATCAAAATTGTAAATCTAATGTGTGCATTTTCAGCGTGTAATTGTAACAATCATGCAGATAGTTGCCACTTTGATCAAGCAGTCTATGAACATTCCGGTCGCGTTAGTGGTGGAGTTTGTGATAACTGCCAACACAATACGCAGGGACAGCATTGTGAAGAATGTATTCCATTCTTTTATCGGGATCCAAATGAATCTATCACTAGTCCATATGCTTGTTTACGTAAATATTTTATATCTTTTCTTATCATTCGCTGAAAATGTTCGATTATATTTATATTATCTCCGAAAAAATTCCAGCCTGTGATTGTGATCCACGTGGTGCAATCGATGAGGGAATTTGTGACTCAATAACAGACGAAGAAAGCATTGCTGGTGCTTGTCATTGTAAGAAAAATGTTGGTGGTCGTCGTTGCGATACTTGTTTAGAAGGATTCTGGAATTTGGATATAAATAACACACTGGGATGTGAAAGTTGTACATGCAATACACTGGGCACTGTCAATAATTTAGGTTGTAATATACATACCGGTGAATGTGTCTGTAAGCGATTGGTTACGGGAAAAGACTGTAATCAATGTATGCCAGAAACGTTCGGCTTGTCAGAGAGTCGTGATGGTTGCCAATTGTGCGATTGCAATCAAGGAGGCTCATTAGACAATCACTGTGACGTGATAACTGGTCAATGTAATTGTCGACCAAATATGCAAAGTCGTCGTTGCGATATTCCAAAACAACATTATTTCGTACCTTCGTTGCATATTACCCATGAGGCCGAGATTCCACCTGCTGAATGTGAATCAGATCAAAGTTATGGAGTATGTTTTGTTAGAATTGCATTCAAATAAAATTTTGAAGTAACAATACATTTCTATTTCAGAACTGTACAATCGTGATGCGTGAACCACCACCAGAAGGCCGAGCAACATGGACCGGGCCAGGTTATACTCGTGTTAGTGAAGGGAACCAGCTTGTTTTCACTGTTGATGATTTGCCGCTGACAATACCGTACGATGTTGTTGTTCGATATCAAACACAGTCACGAGGTGATTGGGAAGTAGCAAAAATCACAATCGTTCGTCCTGATGCTTATAACCCTGATGGACCCTGCCCTAATGCACATCCATCGTATGAAGATCGTGTTCCATTCAGTCTTTCTGAGGGTGAAACAAGTGTTGTTGCATTAAGTAATGTTTGCTTAGAACATGGAAAAGTCTACAAAATTAAATTGCTATTCGAACGTCAACGTCAACAAGAGAGCAATCCAGGCGCCCAAATTTTGATCGATTCTATTACAGCCATTCCAAAAATTGAAGTGACATCAATCATGAGCGGAACACCAGAAGCCGACAATCATCGACAAGCTTATTTAGAAAATAACTGTAATCAAACATTCTATGATGTTAATTTCGAAGAAAGATCGTCACCAGAATGTAAAGATCTATTGAACACTGTAAGTATATTTGTGTTCGATGGAGCAAAATCGTGTGAATGTAATCCAACTGGTTCGCATACTAAGAAATGTGATGAATTTGGTGGACATTGTCATTGTAAGAAAAACGTCGTTGGTAGGCAGTGTGAAAAATGTGCACCAGGATTTTATGGTTTCGGTCCAGAAGGGTGTACAGCTTGTGATTGTAACAGCATCGGCTCTGAGGATAATAATTGTGATGTAGTAACGGGACAATGTAAATGTCGTCCGAACACATACGGTCGCGAATGCGATCAATGTCAACCAGGTTTTTGGAATTTCCCAAACTGTGAAATGTGCCAGTGTAACGGACACACACAGAATTGTGATCAAACTACCGGTGAATGTTTGGACTGTGCTGATTCTACAGCAGGATATAATTGCGACCGTTGTTTGGATGGCTTTTACGGAGATCCATTGCTTGGAAGCGAAATAGGTTGTAGACCATGTCGTTGCCCGGATACATTTCATTCGGGGCATACGCACGCTGACTATTGCCAATTGGATCCTCGATCAAACGATATGGTTTGCTATTGTCGTGAAGGATATTCCGGTGCACGTTGTGATGTTTGTGGTGATAACTATTTCGGTCATCCAGAAGTCGTAAATGGAACATGTCAGCGATGTGATTGTAGCAATAATGTTGATCTATCGCGTGCTGGAAATTGTGATGCTAATACTGGTGAATGTTTGCGCTGTTTATATGATACTTCAGGTCATCATTGTGAATACTGTAGAGATGGTTTTTATGGAGATGCATTGAAACAGGATTGTCGTCAATGTGATTGTGATGTCTTAGGAACGGATAGCACAATTGCACATTGTGATCGATACAGTGGTCAGTGTCCGTGTTTGAAAAATGTTGAAGGCATTCGTTGTGACACGTGTAAGTCGAATCATTGGAAAATTGCTAGTGGTGATGGTTGTGAGCCATGTGGCTGTGATATAATCGGTTCATTGGATGAACAATGTAATCCGTACGATGGCCAGTGTCGCTGCAATGATGGCTTTGGTGGACGTCAATGTAACGAATGTCAATCAAATTTCTGGGGTGATCCAAATATTCAATGTCATCCATGTGAATGTGATCCATATGGCTCAGCAACACAGCAATGTGATCGATTAACTGGCCAATGCAAATGCGTTGCGGGCATCGGAGGCTACAAATGTAATAAATGTGATCGTGGTTTCTTAGGACAGGCTCCATCGTGCTCGTCATGCGGTGAATGTTTTGACAATTGGGATTTGATTTTGACATCGATTCGCGAAGATACCAAACGAGTTATTGAAGAAGCCAAACAAATCAAAACAACTGGTGCTACTGGCGCATACACCAAAGAATTTGATGCTATGGAAGAGAAAATCGCTACCATACGTAGTTTATTGAATAATGCAACAATCAGTTCAAAAGATATTGATAAATTGGAAAGTTTGGAGGAAAGTCTACGTGATCAATTGAATGATGCATTGGCCGAACTCGAAGCCTCTGAAATGCGTTTGAAGGATTTATATTCGAGTGTCAATCTTGCAAATGCTACTCTAGATGATTTACGCGAACAAAGTGAGGAGCTTAAGGCTATTGCAAATGAATTGAGAGACAATTCCACTAAATTACAAGAATCAAATATTGAAGGTGCCCTAAATTTAACTCGACAAGCATACCAAAAGGCTTTGATTTTGCAGGAACATAATAGAGAAACTCAAGAGTTGAGCGCAAACGCTGAACTTCAGTGTCGACGAACTGATCAATTAGTTAATCGTTCATTGGATGAATTCAATACACTTCAAGAGCAAAACGAAATCGCATTGGATCAATACTTGTTGGAATTGCAAAATTTGACTCTCAAAATACCCGACTTGAATGAACAAATTTGCGATAAACGTGGTAGCCCTTGTGATAGCGTTTGCGGCGGTGCTGGTTGTGGAACTTGTGGTGGTTTTTCTTGTGAACATGGTGCATTGACTCGTGCGAGTAAAGCTTTGGATTATGTTCAAGATGCAGAAAAAAGCATAAAACTGAAAGAGGATGTCGCCGATGAACTCATCCGATCGGTAATATTCATTCGTTCACTTTTCAATCTAAAAGAAATAAAATAACTTTTATGAAATAAAACTAAAACAATAATTTTTTTTGATTGTAGTTATCGCAAACCAAAACAAATGCAACTGATGCCTTTAAACGTGCCGAGATCGCTTTCAATCAAGCTAGTGGCTATCTGAACCGAACAAAAGGAATGATTATAGAAGGAAATGAATTGATTGCCAACTTAACAAATATTCTCAACAATAATACTGCATCACCAAGCGAAATTCGTAAATTGGCTGAAGAAGTAAGATCACACAACTGAATAAATTCTTTTTTGGTTGCATAAAAATTTTAACGATATATTCTCAGACATTGGCATTGAATTTGCAATTGGATCCAGAGGAAATCAAAGCACTAGCGAACAAGATTAATGAAACTGTTTCACGGCTGGAGAATGTTGAAAATATTATACAAAACACACGGTTTGATTTAGCTCGTGTCAATCGTCTACAAGATGCTGCTAATAGCACCAGGTGAGAACTAATTTAAAACTAATATTTGAAGAAAAACGTACGATTTAAGATTGATTATCATATGTAATAGCGAACGTGCCAATAACGTACTGAAAGCATCTCAGGATTTGGTTAAATCCCTTAATGAAGCTGACCAAGCACAACAAAAAGCCAAAGAAGCTATCAAACAATCAAATGAAGACATTGAACTGGCAAAATCTGATTTAGAGAAGGTAATTCAGATGATTTTATTATATACTAAAAGGCTTTGAACACAATCGTTCCTATATCTTAAGATATTATACATCATAGGATATGATATCTTTCGATTATACTTCTAACTTATGCTACTGTCCTTCAGTACAGTGAAAGATCAGTGTTGATCCTATAGGATCTATAGATCACCATGACAAAGTCCAAAAAAAAACCCAAAGTTTAATCGTACTGTGCGTAGTTCATAGTTGCAACTAACTAAATAAGAACAATAATTTTTTTTGATTTGAATAATGAGATTGAATAAAACTCAAAAACTATCTTCCACGTCGTGGAAATCGAACTCGTTGTACTACTCGTAGCGACGTGCTGTTTTCAAATAGTTCCGTGGCAATGGATGGCCACAAACTAAATCCAATCCTTTTGACAAAATTGCACGCGATGCATTGAAATCACGATTCCATTTCATTTGTGTGTACATTCGTGTTTTGGGTGTGAACGGATGACGTTTCAAAAATCTTTTAGGCGCTCTCATATGCCAAACAGTTGCTAGAGCCAATATCTGTCCAATTGGTTTACAATGAGCGCTATTGACTTTGTTATTTATGAGATATGAAATGAAAAAAAAAAACAATCGATACACATTGTGTGTATTAAGGTTACCTCTGCCCTCCCTTTTAAAAAGTTTGAGCCCAATTTTCGAGGTGAAGGAATGGGCTCAGCCCCTTTTGGTGGGTATATCCCAAGATATTTTTCGAAGATCTATCGATAGGCATCATCGGATTTGACCCCCGAGCCCCCCTCCTTCCCCTTAAAAATGCGATTTCTGTACAGGCCAAACTAAGAGGAATTTCCAAAAACTAATGATGCAAAACGATAGAGAAGGTACCCAAATGGGGGGTAGCCGCGAGGGTTTCCTCCTCCGACCCCTCTCCCACTTTCCCTGGCTATATTTCTTTTGCATATAACTGGAAAAAATTTCAAATTTCCAGGGCAAGTAAGGGAGGGGTCGGAGGGGGAAGTCCTAGAACATTACCCCCCCATTATCGTACCTCCTCTATCGATTGGCATCATTAGTTTTATTTTGGTCCAATTAAAAAATCAGCCCACCCCTCACCTATGTATGATGACGATGAACGTCGTTACCGCCTCATTATTTTGAAAAAAGACGTTATATGAGGGATAACTCCACTCTAAACTCCTCAAATTTAGGTCCAAAGATCGAGTATTAATCTTAGGGGGGTGGTAATTTTACTGAGTGTC
>GL501510.1:1305597-1318206 GCA_000149185.1 Mayetiola destructor
ACCCAATAATATTGAAATGTAAAAAAAGATTTCATTCTAAAAGCAATGAATAATAATTATTTTATTAAGTTCAATTTTATGATGCTATAAGCAATAATTTGTTCGAAGTAACGAAGCCGAATTCTAGGAATTAAGCCCAAGATTAATCCTTAAAATTTTTTTTCAATCGCTCGGCGTTTTATGATATTCGTTGAATTCGGCCCAACATTGCGACACTGACATTCCCATTGTCTCTGGCAAAACGAAGTACGTCACCGATGTCATCGAAATCAACATGAAAGGCATAGAGTACAACATGAAACCATTCACCAATGATTCGTTAATCGACCACAAAAGCATTACCAAACCTTCACAAATATATCCGAAACATGTAACAAAAGCGATTGACGCATTTCTTTTTGATAGCGGAAATGCTTCAGTTGTATAAGTATGCACAATAGGTTCGATTCCACAGGCAAATATGTGCATCAAAACGAATGTGATAAATATTAAATCATTAGAAGTGAAAATAAGAAATAATGAAATGCATCCCGTGGATAAACCAGAAAACAATAGAATTCGTTTTCGGCCCAATTTATCTGAACCATATCTTGCTGGTAAAATAGCTAAAAAGCGCATAATTATTATAAAAAGAACAACTGAAGTTTCTCTGAAAACTTCACTTGACATAATTGATAATCTATACAGAAACAAATTCGATGTAAAAACCTCAAGTAATTTTAATTGGAGCATTGAACGAATTGTTCTCCAATTTCCATTTTCGAAAATTTCACTGAAATGCAAAGTTTCTTTAAAATCTTCGGAAAGCATTTTTACTTTGTCATTAATATTATCGTCGATGACTTTGGGGTCAATAAGATTTTTCCACAATTCGGTAAGTGTTTTTTGAGCTTCATGAATATTTGCTGACTTCAAAATGACTACAAGTGGTTCGGAAGTTGGCTTAAATGTGTTCAAAATGGTGAGAATGATTAATGTCATCATTAAAATATTCGGCATCGTATTATGTTGAATAGTTTCATCTCCTCGATCATCATCTGTATCAATGTCAGGCTTTACTATGGCGATTAAATGTGCAAATAATGGTATTATTGCCAATGTGGTACTCATGTATCCGCGAATATCTTTCCAAATGTTGTCGCTTATTTGTATGATTGTTGTTATGTAGGCAAAACCAAAACAACTTCCAGCAATAAAGCGAGCAATTGCAATTAAAGACCAAACGTCATCCCATACTGAATTATCCAAACAAATCAATATTCCAGCCAACAGTAAACTAAATGCCATAATTTTCTAATAAAAAAAAGAAAAATTCAAAACAAATTAAAAGTAAATGTATATAAAATGTGTTTCTTACGTTCGCGTTTTTAGTGGGCCAAGGATTACTATTTGAACCACAGATGATACATCCAACAATTGCACCCAAATACCAGAGTAAATAATAGCTCGAGCCGAAAAGTTTTTTTATGTCGGACGAAGTATTATTAAAAATATAATTGAAATGCACGTTCAATGCACAAAGGCATATAAGACATCCTGAAATATATACGAACTTCGTATTATGAAGGAGCATTTTGAATTAAATTCCTTGAGTTATTATATTAGTTGAATAATATTGAATGTTCAAAAACAAACCATTTTCGATTGAAGTACTTCTTTTGCCGAACTTTGTCAGTAATTGGCACCATCCCAACTTTTTGATTCCAGAATGATTGTCCTGAATGTTGTTATCCGTCAATATCCACATTTCTAGATTGTTCTCGGTCATTATGCTTCACCCATCCCGAATGGAATGCCCCAAAATTATGAAAACTCCTGAATTTCCTAAAGCTAATATCGTTTGTTTACCTGTTGAAAATTTGCTATTATTAACAATCATTCAGCTCATCTGTCATTGACAATTTCACCTCCGAAATGTCGTTATGTCAGAAATGGCCTTTTTCACCTCCGATGAAATAAGCTAGAGTTACATTATTTTAATGCATTTCTCTTGATCGTTTGACAATTTTCAAATAATTTTGAACTTGATTTCACTCGAATAACGATAATCACAATTCCTACTTTTTTATTTTGAAGAATAACATTCCAGATGCTAGCTAGGAATTGATAGGATATATAGAACACTAGCATTTTTTAGCCAATTTCGACTACTGTCTACTGCTATGGTAGCAGATCGATGCTTTATGCCAGAGAATTCCACTTACTCGTTTCCCCGGACGATCACTTATACACACATTTCAAACATACGCAGTTTCAAGGAATGAGTATTCATTTACTCTGAAAAAAATCAAACAATTAAACGTGTTCAATGATCAATCGGATGAATTTATTTGACAATAATCATGAAATTATTTCAGTTTGAAAAAATAGGATTTATTTTTGCCGTGGAACCTTTCGTTTGATACTCTTAATTAAAATGCTATTGGCAACATCTTTACGTTTTTTCCCATTGGGGGTACGATTTTCCGCCATATCTCCCGGATTGGTTGCCTTTCGCTTGAGTTTCTCTTGAATAAGTGTTTCCATGGCTTTGGTTTTTCTAAAATGTGAATCTGTCGGATCAATGTTGAACAAATGCGACGAATAAATGGCTGAAAAACGATTATCCTCGGTATCGATTTTGAAATCATCTTCAATTTCTGTTTTTTTGTTGTCCGCATCCTTCTTCTTGCACCTCAATTTCTTTTGCCTTTTCTTCGAAGTCTTACTACCGTTTTCTTTTTCTTGAATTTTCTTCAAACTGAAATGCTTCTTGCTGTCATCATCATCAAGTAAGAGCTCCAAATCCTGTCCATTTTCAGAATCACTTTCCTCATTATCGACATTCAATTTTCTCTTCTTCGATTTTTCTCTTATTATTTTTGATGGAGCAAATTCACCATTAGCAAATTCTTCAGCAAAATATGGATCATTTAAATCGATTCCATCTGGCAGATCATCATCATCACTTCCACTGCTCTCTGGCTGGCTGTTCGCTTTCTTCAATTCGCGAATCTTTAGTTTTCGGGCCCGTTTCTTTTCACGTTTTTTTTCAATTATTTCTTCAAATGGTGTTAACTCGTTGGTTTCTGGTTTGTTTTTCGACTTTGACAATGATGGCTTAGCACCATTGTCAATACCCCATGAAAATTCCATTTCAATACGATTTTTCTTCTTTTGTTCTTCCTTTTTGTTGATATCGTTCAACAGGTTTTTGTACTTTGAAATGATGTTGTCCTCTTTGCGACCCTTTTTGGTTGGCTGATCAGTTTCAGGTTTGGTTTGGTCTTCGACCTTTTCAGGTGTATCATCTTCTTCCTCTTCACTACTGTAAGCAACGAATTTTCTTAGCTCCGAGTCCGGTACTTCGGCTAACTTTCCAGTGTTTACTTTCTCATTCAATTCCATACGATCGACATCATTTTCATCCCAGGTCAATTCTACTTTGGCCTGCTGAAGTGCAGTGGTGGTAAACACACGCGGTTTATATTTATTAGACTCCGGCCTTTCCGTACAAATTTCTTTCGGTTCATTATCAAATATCATATCATCGGGAATGAAACGTAAATCTAATTTTGTTGCCGTACTTTCATACTCAAGACCATCACATTCGGCATACAATTTATCAGCTGCACCAACACTGTTGCATTCGACGACTGCATAATAATATTTCAATCTATTCAATTGATATTGACGAAGTTTTTCCATATGATAATCCTCACCATCTTCATTATCATCTATGCCGGCCTCTGAATCACTGGACTCGAATTCACTTTCATCATTGTTGTCTAATTTGTTTTCTGTTAATTCCTGTGGTCCTTTCACTTCTTCTTCGGCCAATCGCTCTTTGCCAAATTCAGATGGATAAATTGTAACTTTTAGGATGGAACCTCCCGGTGGTAAGAATGAACTGAGCAAAACCATAATATCAACAGCACGAATACGATCCCAATCCATATTACATACAGCCAAACGTCGAGTTGATTCCTCTGTACGTGGTGCATCATTATCTAATTCACCCCAAACATGTTCGATGTATAATTCATCTTCACCATCATCTGATGATTCATTGTCCGATGAACTATCACTCAAAATTGGAAGCTCACCACGAGCATAGTCAACACTCATATCCTTTAGCTTGAGTTTAACCTCGGTACTTATTTCTTCGTCACTTTCATGCTTTTCTTCGAAATCACCGCCGTCTTTTAAAATTTCTTGCTCTTCTTTTCGTTGTTCTTCAACTTCATTCTCTTCGTCCGAACTCAAATCATAATATTTCTCCAAATCATCAGTGGATGTTTTGTTAACGCGACGACCATATTTATCCACTGAATATTTGACTTTGAATTTTTCATCCTCAAACATTGACTTGAAACGCTTATCAATTTTCACCGTTTTCGTTGATTTGTGTATATTTCGAAACCTTGGATCACTGACCAAATGTGCAAAACGAGGATCTTTCCAAATGCCATCGTTGTCGATGGCTATAGATGCTCCAGCATTAGATGCTAGATTCTTTGATTTTTCCTTCATTTTTTTCCAAATTTATAAATTGAACGAAACTTTACTGTTTGTTGATCGTTTAAGAAAACACGTGTTTCACTTTCGACTGGATACTCAGTTTGTTTGTTATGACAGTAAACGATGAAAGTCATCAAACTACATATTTGACATCTGACGAAAATATAACCTCATCTACCAAATTTATCTGTTAATCCCAACACCAGCGCTGCACATCATGCTGTTTGGAACTAATTGTAAAGCCATACCCCTGTCTATATATTGAATTTGAAATCAGCTTGACTCACTTCAATGTAGACGCATTATTATTCTTATAAGTATTGTTTATGAATTTTTTGTGACAAATTTCTTCTTAGGCTCTATATCAACGACATTGCCATAAGATCCATAGCGAACACAAATCGGATCTTTTTGAATTCAACGGATGCATACGTTTGATTTTCGAATTCTGAATGTTAATATTTCATCTGTTTTATTGAACCGCTCTTTCTCTCACGTTCCATAAGGGGAAAAGATGAAAACAAGAAAACTTCAAATGGTTTTACGATGCTTATGAGGGGAGTGTATAGTATACACTGTATACACTGATCGCTGAACATACAGCAGTCTTGTCGTAGATTTCCTTGTTTGCTTTTTCTCCTCCCATTTCATGTTGTTAGTTATGCCATGCGCAAGTGTATTTGTGTGGGCCTATTCGCTAAGACAGACGCACACGTGCATACAAAATGCTGCGAATACGTTATCAATGCTCCGATCATATGTAAATCCTACATATACATGCACAATGATATGATTTTCGATTGTCAACCGGCATTATGATATTTCGATCATAATCAAAGAAGAAACAGCTGTTCACATTTCATTGCAGCAATTGTCATCAAACGATATAGATTCAAAAAGTGTGCATTCCAAAATCGAGAACAAAAAAGTAATTGTTCGATATCAATATTTATTTTGAACGACATTTAAAGTATTCAAAGTGAAAATATAGAAATATTTCGTCGGTCAATTTATTTATTAATCGTGAATATTTTTCGAATTCAACAAGCAATTGTGTTTGTGTACACTGTACACCAGAGTAAATCAAATGCGAGTACTTTCTACGCGATTTCGGGGAATGATAATTTTCTTTTTATATCATATTTTGTTCATTTTTACGGTGATTTAAATGTTCTTCGTGCTAATGGTTCTATCATTATTTGAGTACTAATATTTGAGCTTAAATGATAGAAAATTTCACGATGAACAAATAAATTACCGTCAAAATGAACAAAATATGTTAAAACAATTATCATTCCGTGAACTCACGGAAAATATTCTCGCATTTGATTTATTATATTTTACACGGTTAACATTTAAAGATAAAATTGGTGTTTAGAATTCAGTTCGTATTGAAAACAAAGAATCTGTTGTTCACTATTCAGTTTGGGCGAAGTTAAAAATAGAAATTCCAATCGTTCAATTTCATTCGAAATTGGAAATATTAATTTGTAAATTGCATTGACAATTGTGTTTGTGTACACTGTAAACGTTTAAAAATAAAACTAGTGTTTGGATTCAGTTGAATTCTGGGATTAAAACCCTAATTGGTATGTATGTAGTGCGTGATGAAATTCGAATCAAACATGTTTTTAATTTCTTTGTGAATTGTGATCTAATAATTATCATTTACCTATTTATTTTTTTCACGAAATCGATCATTTCCGTAGATAGAGTTACGCTGGTCTGATAATTTTTACCATTGGTTTATCGAATTACGTAATTAAATTATTAAAGATTGATTTTCTGAAGTGCCTGAAAGGAATTCATTGTGTGCATTGTTTTTCATAGGTTCACTCTAGTTTTTTGGTGCTCCTTATAAATTGATGATCGCGATGAAGAAGAAAACCTTTAGCAGGGAAACCCTAGAAAGAAAACCTTTACATTTGATTCTAACGAAATTATCCCGATTTCGGTAAGTGAATATTTTCTTCTGCAATCCAATACAATTGGAACAATCAACATATTGTTTAGATTTAAGAATAAACGAAGTGATTGTTTTGCGTATTTTTTCAGAAAATGGAAATAGAGATTGTGGGTGAACAAATTAAAGATGGGCAATATGGATACTTGGTGAAATGGCGTACGGACGCGGATGGTCAACCTGCTGCATGGTTAGCAGGAACATCTATCAGTCAGTCACGAATCAAACGGTACAATGATTCCAAACCCAAGTACGTATGTAATGTTCAAAACAATGACTATGGATTGGTGAAACAACGTGGGAATAGTAAGATCACATGGAATCGTGACACTAGTGCGGCTCGCAATATTTTGTACAAAGGTAAGAAAATATTGATGCAATTGATAATAATTTATTAAGGAATATTTATTGAATAGTTTTTCTCTCTGAAAAGCGTTTGTGCTGTTTTGAAGATACCCATTCATTCAAATTTTGTTAGACCGCCCCGTATGAATCGTGCACTGACTCAAGCTGAGAAACAAGCTAGAAAATCCAAGAGAAAGTAGTTGAAGATAAAGGTACATTCAATGTATGTTTCACTTATCTCTGATTCTTTCTTTTAACAGACCAGTTGCTACTATCAGCGAGTTACTAAATGCTGTCCATATAACAACACCACCACTAAGACAGGCACAGAACGATCAACGAGGCATTGTACAGATTGATGGACGGAATGATAATAATCATCAGAATGGTGCACCAAATGATGAACGAGCGGATGCACAAAATATTTTTGGAGAGAATAGTGCACAGAACAAAGCACAGGTTGATTAACGTAATCAACAGCACGTGCCAGAAAATGTGCAGGTAATAAGAATTTAGTGTTTTGAATTTGATAGTGCAAATCGCTGAAGTAATTTCTCTTTCATTTCAGCAAAATTATTTCTACCTGCATTGGTGAGAGGAATGCTCATGGATTTCAACCCACAAAGAAAAAATCAACAATTCAAACAAATAATGCAACAAAGTTGCGGAACAGACCGTGAATGCGTGGATTTGTGGAGAAAATTTCAAACAACACAATACAGATTGTGGTATCGGGCCTATACACCGAAAAAATTCTTTTTTATTTTTATCATTTTATTGTTTGGATTCTTTTTTTTGGCAGTAAGTTCATGTCTGGATATAGAGATGGCGCTGTTCGCAATTACTCAAAAAACTAACAATGCTCTTTCTATTCCGTTTCATAGGTGTAACCTCAAATTTTGGGCTGAGCTGTTTTAGAGTGATGAAATTTATGGCTATATTGGTTGAATGATACGAAATGATCTTCCCATCGAGAAGAGTCATGCTGAATCGAAACGGCAGCTGGAGGATATTTTCGAATTTTCACACATTTCGCCAAGTCTCAAACAATGGTATGTTCAAAATTAAATGCACTTCAGCAACGCAATCAGTTCATTCAACAATTTATTCGTTCCATTCAAGCAGTGTGCAGCAGAAATTTGGAACAAATAGTTACAGAACGTAAATCTCAGGCAGCCCGATCAATCGTCGTTCAAGTTGCATCCGAAAAATCTTTCGACAATGTTTATCAATATTGCAGTCGATTCGGAAATATTTTGAATGCTTTTTTCTATGCCGGTCCCAAATCGCGAAATCACATTCTTTTTGAATTTGAGACATCAGGCTCAGTAAATGAGGCCCTGCAATCGTGTAGATTCCCTCCAGATGGTGGGATTCGAGTTAAGAGTCAGTTTTTATGGCTTCGAAATACACCGAATACATCAAAGCTGCAACAAATTGGACCAACGATAGAATTGAAGGCAACCGATAGAACAAAGCAGCCAAGTAACAGTAATTTAGTGAATATACTTATGAAAGCCGATTCAATTAGTCATCAAATGAAATTATTTCACGAAAATACCCGATTAAATGAGTTATCAACACGACTCAGATACCTGGGAGTTCAACAAATAGAATCAGCTTTGAGTGGTATTTTCCTGAATCCAATCGTGTGGCCATTTGGATCCACTGTTAGCGGTTTTGGAAAGCTTGGAAGTGATCTTGATATGATATTGCAATATAATAATTCAGATAAATCGAGTGAATCCAACTTAACAAATAAACGATTGATGTTCCATGTTAAGAGCTTCGGCTCTCACTATCGTGACGATGGCTGTCAACGAGAACTAATTCAAGGCCATATTCGTGTAATTGGTTCCATTTGTGAGAACTTCTTGACCGGCATAACTGACGTGAAAAAAATTTACAATGCCCGTGTGCCAATTGTTCGTTATTCTCATGAATATTTGAATATAAATGCGGATATTTCACTTCTAAATATGTAAGTACCTAGTTCCTAATAAAATACATCTGGGTGGGATGAGCTGAATTTTTATATTTTTTCATTGTACTTTTTAACAGGTCTGGTTTTTTCGTTTCCGAGCTGTTCCATACCTTCGGAGAAATCGATGATCGAGTTCAACCACTTTTATTTGCTGCACAACGATGGATAAAAAAAATTCAAGCGAATCAAAAGCGGCCTGCTGCACTGACGAACTTTCACATAACATGTTTAGTATTAAGTTTTCTGCAACAAATTCCAAAACCAGTGCTCCCTACGGTAAAACACTTGATTGCTATGGCTCGTCCGGAAGATGCACGCCATACGATTGATGACGAGAGCTATTCGTTTTTGCGTGACTTGAGCCAGCTCGACTTCAAGACGAAAAATTCTGATTCATTGGAGGAATTATTTATGCAGTTTTTGGAATACTATGGAACTTTTGATTACAAACGAAATCTCATCAATCTTTACAACATCGGAACTTTTCCAAAACCTGCCGATTCGGGACTACAAATTATGAATCCTTTTGTTGTTGAACAAAATTGGGGTCGAAATGTGACTAGCGAAGATTGTGTCGAAATCAAAACGGAAGCACAGCTTACATTAGGTGATTTATTAGATGAATTTGAAAACGGAAAGGGAAAACGTTGGGGACTTCTAGCGATTTTCAATGATTTAAAATGATATTCACTTTGAATAAAAAAATTGATGGATTTCGATTCGTTTATAGTGTATTGTGTATAATAATTCACATTGTTTGAATAAATGCACAAAAATGCCATACACAGCGACCTCTATTCCAATTTTGACAGTCTACACGCAAATGGCGGCGTAGTTTTCAACATCGTTACGAACACATTTGTCAAAACCAAATTGACAGAAGAAACATAACCAATGGACGAATTTTGGTAATGCTCCTTTTTTAAGGTGCAAGAACTATAAATCAATAAAATGTTTCGTTTGCAAAGAGTTTCGCGACTGAATGGGTACAAATCGAAGAAACAGTATTTTTCGAGTATAACTGAGCTTAGTGGACGGCCGAAGGAACTTTATCAAACAGGTGATAAAGTTTAATTATTATTTCATCAAATATTCTGATATTGACATCAGAATCAATAATTTTAGAAAGACCATTGGAAAATCTTAGGGATGCTATTGAAAAACGTAATTCGGAAGTGGGACGTTCCTTTGTGGTACAAATCGACACAGTGGATTCGAGCAGCAACGTTTATCATTTTTGCAACAAATTTGGTAAAATTAAGAACGCTATTGCTTATTCGTTGAAAGATGAACGAAACTTCGTCCTCATCGAATATGAATCGGAGGAGAGTCGTTCTGAAGCTTTTTTACATTGTGGTTTTCAACATTGTACATTACCGTGGATGAATCAGTACATGGCATTAAGAACATCTGCGCTACAAAAATCGGAAAATACAATAGATGCTCCAATCCAATTCAGTCACGTTCAAGAACCACCTGTAGTCGATATTTTGAGCAGAGCTGGATGCATCGATGAGCAAATTTCTCTTTTATATCAGCACACACGAATGAATGACCTACTTTCACGGCTGAAATTCATAGGTGCTATGCAGGCACAACGAATTGTAAACTTTTTTATGCCAACAATATTTCCGAATGCAAAAATATATCCTTTTGGTTCAACATTAAATGGCTTCGGACGCTTCGGATCCGATCTGGATATGGCACTAAGATTTGATGATCCAAAACCAGCCCCAAGAATCAATTGTGATTCACCAATTAAGTTTTATAACCGAACATTTGACATTAAAAACGAAGAAGAATCGAAGAAACTTCTAGGACGACAAGTGAAATGTATGGCTGCATTAATCGATCAGTATTTGTTGGCATCGAGAAAAATTAGATTTCTTCCATCAGCAAAAGTACCACTTGTCACGTACTACGATACGAATATCCCTTGTAGTATTGATTTATCAGTGAATAATTTGTGAGTTGGATTCATTCAATTGGTTCCGACGCATTGAAGGATTTACTCAACAATATTTATGATATTAATTTTACTTTTCAGAACTGGATTCTCTGATGTTCAATTGATGTACGCACTAGGCGTCCTTGATCCGAGAGTACGGCCATTTATATTTTTAGTTCGCCGATGGGCCAGAGAATTTAAAATAACCAAACATGGTCCGAACGATAGGTTCACAAACTCTCAGCTCTCCTATTTGGCACTGAGTTTTCTTCAAAATTTAAAAGAACCGATCCTACCTACGTTCAGTGAGATGCTTCAAATGATGAGGGCTGCACATGGAAATGATGAATCATATGAACCAATGAAACAATTTTATTTTATCGATTTGGATCACATTCATTTCCAGAGCAAAAATGCAAGTTCACTTTTTGAATTATTTTGTCAATTCATGGACTACTACCGAACGTTCGACTTTAGTAAATACGTAATCACATTAAATACGAGGGACAAAATAGAAAAAACGCATTCACACCCATTGCGATTGGAAAATTTATTTAATTCCGAGGCAAGTATCGGTGACAACATAAGCGAACAAGAGTTGCAAACATTGAAAATAATGATGGAAGAAACATTAAGTGAATTGGAAAACATAAGCATGAAACCGGATGGGAGCGATGAATGGGGCATTTTAGGTTTAATTTTGCATTTAAAAGATATCAAATGATAGATCTAGATTAACACTGTTAATATCACAGTCAACACATTAAACTCGAATGAGAAAAAAACATAATCCGTTTAATTTTCGAATTTGGAATATCAATATTTCATTTGTTTTATTGAGCTCTCTCTATCTCTCTATCCATGAGGGAAAAAATATGAAAACAAGAAAAAAATAAAATGACCAAACGATGCTAATGAAGGGAAGTGTGCCACTGGCTGGCCCAAGTGCTACCCATAAATAACGAAATTCCTTCATTGTAATCGAAAACCCCTCTTAAATAACAAAAAACTCCACAAATTCCCGGAAAATTCCAAACATCCCAAAAAAAAAAATCACAAATACCTGAAAAAAACCATAAATTCCCGAAAAAACCCAAAAATTTAAGATAAATCGCGAAAGATGTACCATAAACAACAAACCGAACCAACCGAAACCAAATTGCAACGCACAAAAACCAAACCTTGTCTCACCAAAGCAAAAAAAAGAACTCGCAAATTAAAAAAAAATTCAAAGAGATCCTCGAAATATTGAGGGGAGAATTGAGTGAACATTATAATGTACTTTTATATTTCAAATTTTAACCCTTTTTTCGCACACCACAATTTAAGATGCGAGAAAAATATTGGTTTACCCACAAAAAGAGTGGACTTTTTTGACCTTTTTTTTGTTTTTCGGCGAAAAAAGAGTTTTTAGAAAAAAAAAATCCTGTGTGTATGACGTTGTCGTCGTCGGCTCTTTTATATGTCTTGTTAGCACGATAGCGGTTCTGGAATGCATAACTGTGTCTGGTTTTATGATTGGATATCGTTCCAGGCGTCTCACAGATGAACCTTATTGATTTTGAGCTTGATGGAGAAAGTACCGCGGTTGCTATGAGCCTGACACACCACAGTTTTTTTTTGAAAGAAATACGAAATTTTTTGAAATTTTTCAAAATTCTTTCATTTTGCCAATCGATTGGAAATCGTATGAAACGCATGGAAAAAAAATTGAAAAATCTTCTGAAACGTGTAGAAAAACAATTTTCTTTGACATTTCGCTTTTTTTTTCTTCATTTTTCTTTTCTGTACAAAATGTACTGGAAAAGTATAGGAATCAGTCCAAAAAACAAAAATCTCCTAGAATGTTTTTTTTCTTCTATTTTATGA
>GL501510.1:1322145-1344211 GCA_000149185.1 Mayetiola destructor
TTAATCCGGTTTTTTAATGAGGAATTGGAATCCTCTTCGAGGATTGGCTCTTTTTCCTGGAACGTCTACTTGTATTTATCGGACGCTAAAAATGAATAAATAAATAATAAATAATATCGGGCCGAACATCAAAGCCTATTTTATTTTTATTTTTTATCATTTTATTGTTTGGCTTCTTTTTTGACTATAAGTTCATGTTTGGATATAGAGATGGCGCTTTACGCAATTATTCAAAAATCTAAAACTGTCTCTTTCTATTTAGTTTCATAGGTGTAGATTTGTTTATGAAATAAATGTTATTGAAAATAGATATCAAGTCGGGAATACAATTTGTTTTTAAATAATTCAATTGATTGTGACAGTCGACGGGACATTTTACAATCCAATTTAAACATGAAAACGAAATTGACAGCCGAATGCGAACATAACCAAATACGACTCATTAACATGCTCATTGTGAAATTGTATTCAAAGTGACAATCCAAGAGGAGAATATTAAAAACTCAGGATAAAAAGAGCAAAAAATAAAATTCAGAATGTTGAAGGTGTCGAGAGCTATGAGTCGGGCTAATTGCTATTCCAGTAAAATTTTCGGATACGCGAAAAATGTTTCGTATGTATTATATTCAACTGGTAAGACAACGATTTTAATCCAAAACATTCAAAATCTGATTTTCATAAGGCATTTTTGATTTTCATCAGCTCCAAGTTTCGAAGATGTGATGATGGACCGTCAATCTGAAACAATGCGGACAGTGGTTGTTAAGTTGGATCATATTGCATCTGGTCCGAAAGCCTACAACTATTGCCAGCAATTCGGTGGGATAAAAAAAGCAATTGCATACACAGTTGATGAAAATCAACATAATGTCTTAATGGAATACGAAAATGAAGAATCGGCTGAGGAGGCACTTAACCACTGTGGCTATGAAAATGATGTAGTTCCATGGCCAAACCGCTATATGAAATTGAATTCATCTGCATTGAAAGATTCCAGTTCAAACGATAAACCTTTGGAACGAGGATCCATTGCAAGACAATCTGTAGCTGATTTTCTTAAAAATGCCGATTCAGTGGACGAACAAATTTTACTATTATATCAAAATTCACGGCTAAACGATTTATCGATTCGTATTCGATTTTTGGGAGCGATGCAGGTGCAAAATGTTCTGAAGGGATTTCTATCATATATTTTTCCAAATGCTCGTGTTTATCCATTCGGTTCGTCGCTAAATTCTTACGGTCGGATGGGATGTGATCTTGATATGGTTTTACGTTTCGACAAAGACAATCGAGCAATGACCATCAATCCTGATTCGCCAATTGAATTCTTGGGTAAAGAGCATCCAGACGTACCAACCGAAGAGATAACAACACTTGAGGGACGACGAATCAAATGTATTGGATCATTTTTGGATTATTTTCTACCTGGACTTGAT
The DNA here is from genome assembly GCA_000149185.1 of Mayetiola destructor. Lineage (NCBI taxonomy): Eukaryota > Metazoa > Arthropoda > Insecta > Diptera > Cecidomyiidae > Mayetiola > Mayetiola destructor. Next base: position 1,323,585 of record GL501510.1, read on the forward strand.
AAAATGTCTGCCTATTGCAATGCACGAGTTCCTATTGTTCGATTTACGGACAAAAATATCGACAATGTGATCGATCTCTCGGTGAATAATTTGTAAGTTGCTTATCAATTTGGTGCTAATGACTTTGGTATTAATTTTGTGTTTTCCGATTGCAGGGACAGTTTTCAAATAACGGAGTTGATGTATACATTTGGAACATTTGATGAAAGAGTAAGACCATTTGTATTTCTGGTCCGCACATGGGAAAAAGAATTCAAGGAACGGCCGTTCAATTCAAGAGAATATTTTACTAACTTTCAACTAACATACATGGCTCTGAGTTTTCTACAGCAAGTTAAAGAACCTATTATACCAACATATGATGAAATTCTCAAACAACTCGCTTTGAATGACACAGATATGTGTGAAAACCTTTCGGATAAAGATTTCTTCCTCGATTTGAGCCGCATTCAATTCAGAAGCAAAAACACAAGCACTGTTCTAGAGCTATTCTGTCAATTCCTTGAATATTATTCCAGTTTTAATTTCGCTAAAAACATGATAACATTGAAAACAACAGAAATACTACCAAAAGTTGAAGCATGGCCTTTATATCTGGACAATGTTTTCGTGAAAAATTCTGGCTGGGGCGATACAGTCACAGAATTCGAATGCAATTATTTCAAACTTAAAAGCGAAGAAGCGTTGAATGAATTGATTAAGTCACAACATAGGATGGGTGAAGAGGCTTGGGGTTTGTTGAAAATAATGCCGCAATTAAAATAGATTTATTTTAAATTGGCATAAGGTTGGAATTGTTCAAGAGAATAGAAATATTTGAATAAAAATTCAATGGAATGTTTCGTTATGTATAGCATTCTTATTATTTTCATAGTTCTGTGAACAGGCTATTCGAACGCACTCACATTATTCAACTGTCAGTTTTTTGACAGCCTCATTATTTTATACATTAAACGGATATGTTTAGAGAATACATAACCAAACAAAATAATGAATGAAGTAAATGTTGAACAAAGTGTGAAATTCTATTGGAAAAGTTTGATTGATTAAAGAGCGGAAGAAGAAAAAATGTTAACGCACCTAAGACGAAGAATCGCAACGCAGTATTCAAAATTCTTTTTGGGTCGACGTAATATTTCGAATGCGGCTGAAACATGCGGAAGACCGAAAGAATCGTCTTCGATTGGTAAGCATCTACCACATCTGGTTTTTTATGGCTTCGAAACTCAAGTAAATTTTTATTTCCAGCAAAACCAGTTGAAAGTCTCAAAGACGTGATATCAAATCGGCGATCAGAAGTGCTACGTTCAATTATTTTGAAAATTGAAAATGTGGATTTGAGCAGCAATGTTTATCACTATTGTAAACAATTTGGTGAGATTAAGGCAGCTATTGCGTATTCCATGAAAAAAACAAATCAAAACCTCGTTCTCCTCGAATATAAAGAACAAGAAAGTGTGAATGAGGCATTTAAATTTTGTGGATATTCAAAGAGCGATACACCGCCATGGGATAATCGATATCTTGCATTGAGAAAATCAGCGTTAGCCGAACCAATTTTCACGGATGCTCCATTGCAATATGACTGTGTCGAATTTCCATCGGTTGCACATATTTTAAGCAAAGCTGAATCAATAGAACAACAAATTTTATTGATGTATGAGCACACTGGAGTCAATGAGCTGGCAACCCGTTTGAAATTTATGGGCTTAATTGAAGCAGAAAAAATTGTTAATCATTTTATGTCATCCATATTCCCGAACGCACGAATCCATCCTTTCGGATCTACTCTAAACGGATTCGGAATGCGAGGTTGCGATCTAGATATGATTTTATATTATGATAAACAGGTGACAAGACCTGAAAAGGAATCATCGATTAAATTTTATAATCGAAATATCGGCCAAACAGAAGAAGACTTCAAATTGCTTGCTGGACGACAAGTGAAATGTATGTCGGCATTAATCGATCATTATTTACCAAATATCAGTCAAGTATCAGCATTTTCCGGGGCGCGAGTGCCAATTGTTCGGTATTATGATATGAATGTACCATGTAGTGTTGATATTTCTGTAATGAACACGTAAGTATTGTCCTGTGGATATTGAGCATTAAGCGAGATTTCCGTGACGTTCGACTTAATTTGAATCAATTTTATTTCATTTATTGCAGAGATGGATTTCTAGCAACCGAAATAATGTACGCACTTGGCATGTTAGATTCACGAGTTAGACCCTTTGTTTTTCTGGTGCGACGCTGGGCAAAGGAATTCAAATTAACGAGACATGGTCCTGGTGACAGCATGACAAACTTCCAAATTTCATACATGGCGCTAAGTTTTCTACAAAATGTTGCTGAGCCAGTGATCCCCACATTTAATGATATGATCCATGTATTAGAATCCTATGGCACGGAGCAATTCGATGACTTTTCAAACAAGTCATTCATATTCGATTTAAATAAGATTCGATTTCAGAGCAAAAATACTTCAATGATATTCGAATTGTTTCGACAATTTTTGGAATACTATCGAGATTATGACTTTGATCAATATATGATAACACTAAGACAAGTGGGCAAATTTCCGAAAAAAGATGGTAGAGCATTATATTTAGAGAATATGTTCAGGCCAACTGCTGCATGGGGTGATAATGTTAGTAGATTTGAAATTGATACGTTTAAGATAATGGCACGAGAGACAATCGATGAAGTGGATCCGATTAATCTTGTGCCGCATGAAAATGAAGACGAGTGGGGCATTTTGAGCTTTTTGACGCATTTGAAACCTACTGAATAGGATTAAAGTGTTTTGTTCCTGTTGTTGAAACAAAAAAAAAAGGTTTTGAAATGGGTTTTCATTATATTCGTTATAAATTTTCACATTTTTGTTTGTTTGACATCTCAAATGTCAAATGTTTTTAATTAAAACATAACCTCAACACAACAACTAATCCAGTGCATGAGGGCACATTAAGAATACAACTTAAATTCAGTTTTCTTATGTTTCGGAGAAAATAAATAAGAAAAAATATGTTTAAACATTTACAACATTCAAAATGTCTTCATTTATCCGAAATAGTATCCGCCAAATATTGTCATCGGCTGGTATCAGCTAACCGTGAGTGTGCCTTTGAGAATATCATTTCGGTTTCGGTATAATATTTTCATGCTATTGATTACAGAATCAATTCAGCGAAAATTCAAAATGGAAATGACTGAACGGTTTGCCGAAGCCAAACGAAGTATTCTAATTGAAACGCCACAAATAGGCTATAATTCTGTGGTAGATCATTGTGCACGCTTTGGGAAATTGAACAGTATATTTTCGCATGCAACATCAACAAAAAACTATTTTCTCATTGAATATTCGAAAGAATTAGATTTGAACACGTTTTTGTCAAAAACGATGGATTTATCATCCAGATCAGCAGCCAGTCGATTTCTGAAATACGATGGAAAAGAAATTAAAAAAAGAAACATTCTGAATCGGTCCTGGAAAAAGGAACAAAACACAAGCGATTCAGACAATATTATCAAATACATGAGCTCATTTTCAAATAGTGACGATCAAATGCTGGCATTGTACAATCGAAATTCGATTAGCGATCTATCGGCACGTTTGAGATTCTTGACTGCACTCCAAATTGAAGAAGCTGTATCGGCATTTTATCCAAAAGTACAGGTCATACCTTTTGGCTCTTCTGTAAATTCATTCGGTCGTATGCAATCTGATTTAGATATGGTGCTAGTTTATAATAAACAGGGTTCAAGTGAATTCCGACCATTGACGAAATCTCACTCGGATCGCAAATATGTATCGAAATCCTCGAATATAAAAAATGACTTAAAACTGTTAGTAGGCATCATAGAGGGCTGGTTACCTGGTTTAGATAACATTGATCCCATTTTGAATGCCAGAGTTCCAATAATTAAATATCATCAATCGTATACTGGTTTGGAATGCGATCTATCGTCGGGCAGTATGTAAGTTTTATTTATTATTGACGGATAATTTGCGTATGCTCATTTGAAATTGATTTATTTTCCTGTTTCCATAGATCTGGACATCAAATGTCAGATTTATTCTACACATTCAGTACGATCGATCATCGTGTACGTCCATTGGTATTTTATATTAGACGGTGGGCCGAAGAATGTAAAGTTATTCATGGATTTCAGCCATCGCCAAATATAACCAATTATATGCTCACATGCATGGTCATATTTTTTCTTCAACGTTTAAGAAAACCCGTTTTACCACCAGCAAAAACATTTTCTTCGAAACTTTCAGAACCCAGTACAGCGCATTACATTACGGACACCAATAAATTTGTATCGGAAAATAATAGCTCGCTGCACACATTACTTGTGGACTTTTTCACATTTTACAGTTTATTCAATTTTGATCGTCAAAGCTTATGTATTGCAGAAGGTCGGATTAAGCCAAACCCAAATCGTAGTTCAATTTACATTCACAATCCATTGGAACGACAGCTGAACGTTTGCCGAAATGTTATTGACTACGAACGCGATAAATTTGTTGATCAGTGTAAATTGGCTTTGAATAGCCTAATGGTAGATAAACTGGATGCTGTGCAGTTACTTCAATCCTATAAGAATCCAGATCAAAAATTAAATGATCCGCCGAAGAATCACAATGTTGATGACTTCGTTGAATCTATACGTGGAAAATTTGTGGCGAAAAAAATTTAATAAATTCTAGTTAACTATACAGTTGATTTTTCTTTGAATAAAATGCAAACGAAAGGGTAGAATCATTCATTCGTTTCGATCTGAATTTGTTATTTGTTGTGTGACCTATTTTCAGCATAATACAGTAAAGTTTCCTCAAAAAGCACCACTCTCTGAAAGGACTATTCCTCATTTGTGAACCAATATGCCAGCAACCAAAGTGATCCTCTTAGAGGTACTTTACTGTATATCATTCAGGCGATAACAAATGTCATTTTGACGTTTAAACAAACGTGTGCATGAGAGAGAGAAAGAAAGAGAGAGGCGTATAGATAGTATAGAAGAGAAGAGATAGTGGTCGCGATATTTGAATGGACAAATGCACGGGGGTTCTGAAACATTGGAGCGAAAAAATAAATAATTTTCCAAAATAACATGAAGGATACAATACCTTACACTCTGAAAAAATAATATGAAAAACCAAGTCACTAGCTATTGGAATATTTGAAATGAATAAACTATTTGGAAATCCGAAACGATCCAAAACATATTCAGTATATTATAGTATCGAGAGACGAAAAAGAAAACGAAATTGTCTATAATTGAATCGTCATTATGTTGAAAGTGAAAGCGAGACCAGTAAATTATCCACATGAGTGAAGAGGATCGATACTTGGTTTGTGCAAAATATACAATATAACCAAAGTTATTATTGTATATGAACGCGTGTGTGTGTATGTGTGTGATGGAGTTCATATTTCTCTTTTCTTCTCTTGTCGTCTTTTCGCCATTATCATGCCTCCAAATGTCAATGCACATCTTTGACGCTGTGCGCGTATTATTATTTTGAATCATTTTGGAAAGTGAATAATCATTTCTTTCTCGCAAAAATAATATTATTTAAATCGAAAGTAAATTTGTGCTACTAATAAAATTCCGTGTCATTTAACATTTTTTGATTGAAATTTGTGATGTTGTTTGTTTGTGCATTGTAAAAATATATTAAAGAATAGCTCATCGCTTAAACTCAAACTCACTTCGAGTGAAATGCCATCAAAGAACTGAAATTGTGCATTTGGCAAAACTTTTTGGTAATTAATATGCATTCAATGTTTATTTAAGTTTTATTTGCGGGAGGTGATTTCGTGTTGTTGATAATTTGATGGAACTATTATTTGTGAAACGCAACAATAAATTATAATCGAAAATGAAACGACAATGCTATAACCAGTATTTGGAAATCCAACATGCAACGCGCTCATGGCCATTTCATGAAAATAACGCATATTTCTCTGTTTTAATATTCTATGTTCTATACTTTGCTGTGGAATTAACATGCATAAATGTAAATGATGCATGACCTTCCGGTTGTCGTATTCATGATTGAACTACCTTATGATTTCGATTGATATATTATTTAATCTGGTTCCATTTTTTCGTTGACTCTTAATTTCTCTAGTTTTTGGAAAACGCAATACAAAAATAAATGATAATTTTAATTCGTTTCAGAATGCAACAACTGTCATAAGGTATGCAGACGATTTAGTGAATTGGTGGTTTCGAATGAAACGAATTAAAAAAGACCATAACCAATTGGCATTTAAAATTCAGCAAAATGGAGCAATTTTCGCATGATTTAACATTGGCATTAGAGGAAACTTCACGTGTACGGGCTGGATATTGTTGGGGTGGTCGTAGACGGACACGGTCTACAGGAAATTTACGTAAGTCTAGTTAGATTAGTTTCGATTTCAACAAGAATCGTCTTTGAACTGAATTTATTTAAGCCTGTGCACCACAACCAACGGAAGATAGCTCGAGTAGTCCAGGTGATGGAGCCATTGAAGTGAACGAATGTCAATCGAATTCAATTTTAAGTGATTCAGATGATCGACAAAATTTCCAGTTGGCGTTAAAAGTTCGGCAAAGATCTGTTTTTGGTAATTTCGAGTCGGACTCTCTGAATGAAAACTTGAGCCCCACACGGTGCGTTCTTTTTTCTATTTTATTTCCATCATTTCACAATGTGAAAAGTCTTAACAATATTTCTAATTGTTTTTTCACAGTCCAAGTACACGTCGAAAACGAAAATTCAAACGAATGGCCGTTGAATATGAAACGACACCATCAACACCCGGAAATCCGGGCAATGCGAGCACAATGTTTTTGTCAGGTGGCAATGCGGTTAAAAAACGTGCCACCATCAAACATATAAGTCAAGAGAACTTTCGGGCTGGCCTATTTTTCTGTGGCAAACGTAAACGTTCACATCGTGAACGATATCATGATTACGATTATCATCGTTTGCATTCGAGTTCAGTGCCTCGACAACGGGAATTTTTCATGCCGAAAAATTCCTATTTGGAGTACAAAAGTCGAAAATTTCCAAAGCCATGTGAACGAATTTTGCCACTGAATACTCGTTTAGTTTCGAAAATTGAGAAAATTTCACAGGATAGTGGATCACTTGGAATCTCGAACAATGCATTTAATACGGACAAATCCAGCGGATTTGCCTTCAATCCAATGAGCATAACCAATGGTCTAATCAGGTCGAACGAAGCACCGATCGATGAGCCACTTTTGAAATCAGTATTTGTTCCACTATTTGTCCCACAGAGTAGTTCTCAAGTGAAAAGTCTTTCAATTGATGGCACATCAAATGCAATATATCCACAAAAATCAGGCAGTTTTGGCTCAACATGTTCGCCACAAGAAGCAACCGATAGCAATATATCGGCTAAGGGAAGTGCCGAACGATCTCGAAAGGGTTCCAAGTCACGACACAAACATCACAAACGAAAACAAAGTCGTCGTCAATTGAAAATGCAAATTCAATTTGACGATCCAAATGGAATGGATTGTGGACATTTTAATGATTTTTTGAGCTCAAGTTCATTGAGTAGCAGTGATTCTGAAGCTGGTCTAACCAATGAATCGGATCGTGAAGGCGACGATGAATTAACCGATTGGCCAGGCAATGAAGAATTGGTTAATTTTGCTTCCAAAAATGATTTGAAGCGAGCCAAACCATCCCGCAGTAATGCTGTTGGAAGTTTAAATAATAATAAAACAACATCATTTTTACATGGAAAAGGCGGTAATGATGATGTCATGGTCCAAGATGAAGATACCCTTATGTCAGCAGATGAATTACGTGGTCAAGCATCACATATAATTCCAAATTCATCACAATCAAATGAATCGGATACATTACAAGCATCCGATTCCCTTATAATGCCCATGAAATTCTCAGCAGCGAATGACATACTTGCGGCTTCATCATCTTGTACATCTGATAGCAATCTATTAAAAGATGATCAAAATGGTCTACGAAGCTCTGTTTCGTTACCCATTAATATCGTAGCGCAACAGAATGCAATGATTGGCTTTCAGCCCCGAAGCCAAATCGAAAGTGAGATGTCTGGTGAAACATCGAACTATTTTCTATCGTCCCCTATGATGGAAGTCAGGGAAATTAGAGCTGGATGTAGACGCATTTTGCAACGGCCAGGATTTACAATTTTCAGCAGTGTAAATGAGCATTTATCAAGGTTCGTTTGCAGAAATTCAGAGAAAATTGGCATTCTCCAGCTTTTAATATGAGCGTTTTTTTAATTTTAGATTTTTACAAGATTCTCGGCAATCTCAGCTTATCTTGGCACAAACAAATGATGAAGAAAATGGTAAATTAGCCGATTTGGCAAAGTTATATTCTCTAAAAATGGAAGTTGAAACTGGTCGAACCATTTTATATAAGACTATGTAAGTATTTTTCATTGGTGATCTTAATTCGCAATTATTGTCAGGCCAAGATTCTAATCAAAGTTCCATTCCTGTTTACAGCAATACAACACAAACGGTAAAAATCGATCAAACAAATATGTCGAAATTTCTTTTGAGCGACTACAAGCGCCGATGCTACGGCATCGAAGATGATTCGGAGCCAACAGAAATGGCAGGCTAAAACGGAAAGCGCAAAGCACTTCACACTAGACACATAAATCAACGGAAAAATGAAGCATTTATTTTATTATTTTAAAGTTAAGAAAAAAATACGGTCGATTAGATAAAAATATCTTGTTACCAGGAGATTTTGTATCATAATTATTCATAATTATATAATAATATTAAATTAATATTAAGGCATTTGAATTAAAATTTAATACATCACATTTGTCCCCATTTGTTCATCGAACTTATTCGACAAATGAAGGAAAATGATTGAATCGGTTTTCAAAACAAATAATTGTGTGATATTTACACAAAAGCTAACTGAATATGTATGGCTGCAGTTAATTGAGTTTCTCTTGCTCAGTTTGTCTTTCTTTATTTTTGTATACACAAAATTGCGCGGTAGATCTTATATATGCCATGAATATTTGTTTATTATAAGTTAACATTTGGAATAAATGTTCGGTCCGAGCTTGTAATCATACCTTCTATTATGCGATATAATTTTCTCTCTCTGTGCTCTTTTTTCGGATTTTTGCTGACACTATACACTATATGGATGATAGGACACAGTTGAAAATGACCACAGTCAGAACTGTCATCGTCACGTATACGTACATTCATTTTGTTTTTGTGTGTGATACAATAACGGTCCAATTTTAATCCGCTCTTTCAATCACTAAACGCTAATTCGATCGATTTGTTTGTACCTAAATGTCAACGAATTGTGACTTCATTTCGCTGCACGTGGTGTTATATTAGCCCGTGGTTGGCCAGTGAATTCGGGAACGAAAATAAATCAGATTTTGATTTTGCATTAAATGTTCGAATAAATAAATTGACAGATTTTGGTTTATTTGGCTGAATTCGAATCAACTAAACACTATGCAGGAAACAAAGGAAAGAAATGTATTGATTGGAAAGCGAAGTCGCCCCAATTATAAATTAGCGAGAGTTTCTGGGCCACTTCTTTATAAACTCAAAAATCGGGTAAACAATTCGTAGGAATTCATATATTTTTGTTTTGGGCGTTAACTCGAATTGCTTTTCTTAGACAACATACGACAAACATTGCTGGATATGTCACATGGAATGTACGACAATATTTTGTACAGACTGCACCAGATCTTATCATGCCAGTTGTGTGGTTCGACCATTCTCGCTGCGACCAAAAAAGTGTGACCAATGCAAATCTATGGATAAATCCAAGCTGGATTGTCAGAAAAGGTATGTTAATTCTATGAATATGGGCTGAGTGGACAATTTACTGAAGAGTTATTTCATTTTCGTAGTAGTTTATCTCAAGCAAAGCTGAATCAATTGTTGGAATTGCTTTTAAGTCGATTTTGGACACGAAAAGAGGTTTGTACTGTCGCCTGTTATTCGGTTTAAGAGGATTAAATAAATTCATATAATATTCCATATTCGTAGCTTGAGGAGCTTAATATTAACATGGATTATGAATCGTTGATCGAAATAATGGATTTCAGCATAATTGACTTAAAAATATTCGATTCGAAATACGAATCAATTGAACATTTTATGAGCGACGTTAGGCGTTTGCAACATAATTGCTATATCATGCACTCAGGTGAGTAAATAAAGATCACACACATAATTCATCAATAATTGACGTTGGATTTTCACTCCGCAAATAAACAGACAATGAAAAAATGATCAAATTGGTGGAATCGTTTATGCATTTTTGCAACAATGAATTGTATGACATTAGTTTATGCGCCGAATGCTATGAACGAAAATGTTTGGGAGTTGAGAACGTTATCACGGATGTATGTTCGGTGCCACATCTTGTTGTTTGGGCAAAATTGGAAGAATATCCATATTGGCCCGCTAAAGTGGTTGCGGTAAACAAGAAGAAGGTCGAAGTTATTTTTTTCGGTCAACATGATACTGCCTCGATTCGCTACACCAAATGCAAGCTGTTTTCAAAGCAAAGCCCGAACGCTGAATTGGAAGGTCATTATGAAAAGGACTTCTATGATAGTTATACGGTAAGTAAAAATACCATAGTACCATAGACATATATGGAGAGGAATGAAAAATTCAATGATTTATTATCAGGAAGCGAATCGGTACATTGAAAACGTGAAAAACAGATTTGGCACGTATCATGTTCCTACAATGCCGGCAAAGTTCTGTGCTAAGCGATTGGATGAACAAAGAGCAACCATCATTCAATCGATCCAAAATCGAGCAGCTGCTGAATAGACAATTCGCAGTTCCGGCACCAGAATTGAACCACCATCGATTATTCCATACGTTGAACAGACATCGAATGAAGTTTTCATTTAAATTAAATTCAAATTTCATTTTCAACTAGAAATTCTTTTTAGTTAATTTGAAAACAAATCGTCCCTTATCGCTCGATGATCAATTATGTATTAAATTGAAATGTATAATTTTGAAATATTTTCTGTTGATAAATTCGCTATATGGATTAGCAATGATTGCATTTAAGATTCATAGAAATCAAAGAGCAGACGTTTATAGATTTAAGTCTTTAGATGGTAATGTTACTCTAAACAGTAAAAGTAAACGTACAAAATCTGTTGCGTTTTGTTCGAATAATAATTTTATTTTTGGTTCAATATATTACAATTAAAAGGCACTTAAATTAAATACAAGTGATTGTTATTCATTTATAGATAAAATCTAATTATTTGGCACAATGTTGGTGTCGAGACGAACCATCGAGTATATGTATATCTATTCTATTAAAAGGCAGATCGGTTCAGATGATATGTAAAACTGATTCAGTTGACATGAAGGTACTTATACATTGCTAATTACAATTATCTATAGGATGTTTGTGCTACCGTGAATGTCTTGTTTTGCCCTTGGATGGGGAGAATCTAAGATAAAGATAGAGCCAAATATGTGAAAACATAATATAATTTTATAGAATCCAATGGGTATTCACAAACCTCGGCGAGATAGTTGTGGATTTAGATAAGATGATGGCTCCTCGGGAAGGGAGACCTGTGATACCATGGTACGACTGTGGTTGTAACTGTATGCGACATCTTTCCATTTCTCTAAAACGAAAACAAACATTTCTAAGTCCTAAACCTCTAAATAACAAAACAAGCAAATAATAATAATAATAATAATAATAATAGAAATACTTACCACCAACTGAACTGCCAGCGTGTGTGAATGCAAGCAATCGACCCGGTTTACATAATATAACCGTTTTGTAAGCTTGTCGATATTGTTTATTCATAATCACATAAATGATGGGATTGATGCATGACGACAAATAAAGCAATAAATAACCGATAATATGGCATGTCGGATATGAAACATCTTTATCAGCTATTTTAGCCACAGTGATTGGGAGATAACAAATACAAAATGATAAGAATCTAAAAATAAATAAATAGTCAGATATTATAGGAAATAGGCCAGAAAATTAAAAAAATAGTGCCACTTTTACATTGCCAAAACCATTTTTGTGATTCGCCATTCATTTCGCTTTGTTTTAATATCGCGAGAATCTTTGATTCGGCTTTGTTTAGCTTGAGCTGTTTTAGTGGAAACCGAAACGCCTGAATAACTTTCACTTTGGTTATTCACGCTAAAATTCTCAGTTGTGGTCGGTGTCATTGTATTATTATTGTGTGATATAGATGATATTGGTGCTGCTATCGATTGCGATGCTTGTATACCTGACCTATGCTTATTTGTATCTTTGGTTACAATTTGACGCGGTGATTGAATTACGCGTAAATTATTCGGTATCGAATGTTGTTTGCTCGCATGTTGACGCATACGTTTTTCAGATCTATGTCGAAATAATTGATTCGGGTTGAATTTCAATAATTAATTATATTGTATTATGTATGCTCACTTATGAACAACCCAAAAAATTCTTGCATAACAACCGATGATTACAATGCAAGGTATGACAAAGGCTGTTACGAATAATGTTGTTTTGCTGCTTCGACCATATGAATCCTTTAATATCGAACAAGTGCCCAATTTTTTATCATAGCCGAACGCACCTAGACAACAAATGAGATATTAAATTGAAAAACAGGAATTTAAATAAAGAAAAATTAAAATTTACCCCAAATTCCGAATAATGTTGGTAATTGCATGCCATATGCGAATAACCAGCAAAATGCTATCATTATGGCAATCCAGTGTTTGCGATATATTCGAGCATAAGAACCATGATGTGCAATCATGATGTATCTGTGCCGGAAGAACATAATAATATGCTCAAAAATCTGCTATGTAAATTACAAGAAGTAAAATTTAAATGCATCTTACCTGTTTATCGTTATCATCGCAATGCATAGTAGAGAGACTCCAACATTGCCGTATTGCAAAAATGGTATAATTCGACACAAATACTCACCATGAGTCCATGTGCCTTGGATAAATCGGAAAGCATTGAACGGTAAAACAATCATACAGAACAAACAATCCGCAACGCATAAACTAAAATTGAACAAACAAACAAAATTTTGACGTTTTGAATTCGAATCTCTATGAATTGCTTAACAACAGTTTTACCTGATAATAAAAGCAGCAGCCACATTTCGAACTTTTGGGCATTTTAACAGTGCTATCACGGTCAACAAATTTCCGCAAATGCCAACTATCATTATGAGAATGGTTATAACTGCAGCACATGTTAACAACGGCCGGCTAAATCTGAAATGGTTCGATAAAAATCAATAATAGAAAAAAGAGAAAACGGTGGAAGGATGAAGGATACATGTAAAGTATAGAGAGTCGGAAGGACAAGACGGTAAATCGAGAACATAAACTAAACGGAATCGTTTGACGATGGTATTTCGTAATATGTATTTGATATTGTGAACCAATCGATTTGTAATAAAATCCGGCGAGATGTTCTCATGTGTGAAGGACATTGAACAGTAAACGTATGTTAATACCATCTATGTATTTAAAGATGCTGTTCCGTGTTCGATTACTAATTCGACTTGGATACACTACTAACGACCATAAATTCCGAACAACCAACAATTTTCCCTCATTGCTATTGACGATAATAGGTGAATTGTGTTTCGATTGTTGTTCAACGTTGCAAAAGCTTTAACAAATCCCCACGAACAACAAACATTAATATGTTTTGCTAATTGACAGTCACGGTATAGCGTATTTGGTTTTGGATTAGGTTTGTTGAATAGTGATTCACTATTCAGGCAGTATTCAGGACAATAACATGTGCGGTTTGTCGTTCGATTCTGTTTGGGGAATTCGAAATTTCTATCGAACATTTTCCAGAATGCATTCAGATTCTCAACGATGAGAAAATGCAATAAAAATTTATATTGTCTCACATCAAATGCATTCGTCCTAACTTAATTAGAGAAAGGCCATCATGAAAAAGGACATAAAAACCAATAAAAATCGTATATTCGGAGTTGTAATTTATTCGGTTTTCCATTTTGATTCCCCAACTGAATCTGATTATTACCCCATGAAAATATCCATGCGAAACGACGATATAGTTAAAGTTTATATAATATTCGCACCATTTTCTGATTGCACAAAACATTATTATTATTTATTCATCGCTCGTATTTAATTTTTATGAAACCGAAGTTTACGATTTGCTTATTGCATATTATAATGCACCATTTTTTGATGTGAATGTTTTTCATTGCGTTTGCTGTTTTGTTGGTTTCTGTTACGCTTTCATATGCATTACGAGCAATAATAATCTATATATATCTATATATATAAAATAGAAAGTATGTGTGTGTGTGTGTGTGTGTGTGTGTGTGTGTGTGCGTGTGTGTATGTGTGTCCCTCTTCTACTTTTTACTGCCGACTGAAAACCGCTATGTAACTTCGGAATATATTAGTTTAAGGTCCGGAAAGAGTCAAGAAAAGATTTTTAACCGGCGGAGTGAGCTCCGAAGTACACATATCGACGAATCTATCGTAAATCATGATATTAAGCAATTATTCAATTTTTATGCACTTTTTTGTGGATGCTATGAATAGAAATATTGCGCGAGAAAAAATAATCGAACGGACGACGAATAAAAGAAATAGAACCGCAAAGACGGAACATAGAAAGCACAGAACGAAAAACAAGAAAAATAGAGAGAAAATAATGCATAAAAGCATCGAATAAATTTCCATAAATTTCCAAAAAATCCATAAATTTCCAAAAAATAGAATGCATTCAGATTCTCAACGATGAGAAAATGCAATAAAAATTTATATTGTCTCACATCAAATGCATTCGTCCTAACTTAATTAGAGAAAGGCCATCATGAAAAAGGACATAAAAACCAATAAAAATCGTATATTCGGAGTTGTAATTTATTCGGTTTTCCATTTTGATTCCCCAACTGAATCTGATTATTACCCCATGAAAATATCCATGCGAAACGACGATATAGTTAAAGTTTATATAATATTCGCACCATTTTCTGATTGCACAAAACATTATTATTATTTATTCATCGCTCGTATTTAATTTTTATGAAACCGAAGTTTACGATTTGCTTATTGCATATTATAATGCACCATTTTTTGATGTGAATGTTTTTCATTGCGTTTGCTGTTTTGTTGGTTTCTGTTACGCTTTCATATGCATTACGAGCAATAATAATCTATATATCTATATATATAAAATAGAAAGTATGTGTGTGTGTGTGTGTGTGTGTGTGTGTGTGTGTGCGTGTGTGTATGTGTGTCCCTCTTCTACTTTTTACTGCCGACTGAAAACCGCTATGTAACTTCGGAATATATTAGTTTAAGGTCCGGAAAGAGTCAAGAAAAGATTTTTAACCGGCGGAGTGAGCTCCGAAGTACACATATCGACGAATCTATCGTAAATCATGATATTAAGCCATTATTCAATTTTTATGAATTATGCACTTTTTTGTGGATGCTATGAATAGAAATATTACACGAGAAAAAATAATCGAACGGACGACTTATAAAAGAAATAGAACCGCAAAGTACGAAAAGACGGAACATAGAAAGCACAGAACGAAAAACAAGAAAAATAGAGAGAAAATAATGCATAAAAGCATCGAATAAATTTCCATAAATTTCCAAAAAATCCATAAATTTCCAAAAAATACACAAATTTCCGAAAAAAAAATCACAAATTTCCAAAAAATCAACAAATTTCCAAAAAATCCACAAATTAAAAAAAATCACAAAAATTTAGAGATCCACAAATTTAAAAAAAAAAAATCCACAAATTTCCAAAAAAGTACATAAATTTCCAAAAAAAATCCGTAAATTTCCAAAAAAGTTCATAAATTCCCAAAAAGTTCCAAGAATTTCCAAAAAAATCCAAGAATTGAAAAAAAAAACCAACAAATTTTTAAAAAATCCACAAATTTCCAAAAAATCCATAAATTCCCAAAAAAATCCACAAATTTTCAAAAAAAATCCAGAAATATAAAAAAAAAATCATAAATTTCCAAAAAAATTCATAAATTTCCAAAAAAATTCATAAATTTCCAAAAAGTTAACAAAGAAGAAGGAACTACTTTATACCATAACGCTCTCAACAGTTTGAGTACATTTTGAAACGAGACGCCTCAGCAGAGAGCAGTCTAACAATTGTTTGCATTCATAGTATACGTTGACGTCTGTCAAACAAACATGAACCAGTTTCAAATATCGCATGACAAACGATGCATCATACTAATTGGAAGTGAAAAAATTGGAAAAGATTTTGAAAATGTAAATAAATTGAAAAAAAAAAAATAGAAATGCTGACTGTAGTTATTTCGAAAAATGATGAATTGATCTCGGTTAAAGACGAATGGGTTCGTGATAAAGTTAAAAAGAAATGCTAGATAATTTTTCATCCACTGAAAACGTACTTAAACTGTTGAATGCTCGATGGTATAGAATTTCAATATAAACATTTGTTATTCTTTTTAAAAATCAACAAATTTCCAAAAAAGCACAAAAATTTGGAAATCGATAAATTTTCGAAATAATTCAAAAATATCCAAAACGTGTAAATTTTGTTGGAAATTTATGGGTTTCCAAATTTTTGTGATTTTTTTTTTTGAAAATTGGTTGATTTTTTGGAAATTTGCGGATTTTTTGGAGATTCATCCGATGCTTCTACGCATTATTTTCTTTCTATTTTTCCAATTTTCCGATTCAATGCATTATTTTCTCTCTATTTTTTGTCTTTTCCTTCCATATTTTCTATTTATCGTCCATTATTTTCCATCTTCTAGAGTTCTCAGCCCCTTGGAATTATCAAAACATTAAAAGATTTTATAAATAAAGGAAATATCTAGACGAGTGAGTGAAGCGAGCGTGCCGGAGCGCAGCGGAGGCCGGCTTGTAATTAATATTGCTTTTGCATACATTCTGCCCATGTCTCGTCGCTGGACTCTGAAGGTACGATCACTGTTCACTTTCGAATTATATGTTGAACATTGAACACGTGTTCGATAATATTTATAAACGCTCTAAGGCTGGACTCCAGTTTCTGGAGCATCACATAACACAGAGTGAATGGATCTGATTTCATCGTTCAAATCACTGAAAGTTCATTTGTGAAATTGTGACTTCTGCATCCTTTTCCATTTCATTTCATTTACAGTTGTTTTGTGCCACCAAATATATATACCAATGAAAATAATTCCTTGGTATAACGAGTGCGACATGGGGTAATTAAATAATTATTTATTTATTTATATATAAATTCACCGCCAAGAACTGGCTGTATAAAGTCGAATTAGGATTTTCAAACAATAAAAATATTAATACATTGTTTTTATAAGATATAAGTGAAATTCAAATCAACTGCTCAAAATCGTCTATGTCTTTTAAATCTTTTTTGAATTTACCCCGTGAGCTACAATGAATTATGGCGTTAGACAATTTATTCGCAAATTTACAACATTTAGTCAGAGGAAGTTCAGAGTTAAGTTGTAATTTAGAATCCTTTAACCGAATGAATTGGTTCAATTCGGGACAATGAATATTCTCACGGATAAGGTCATAAGTGAACATTATTAAAAATTATTGCGTCTCCTATTCAAGCTTGTCATTTCCAATCTGTTCAATCTATCAATATATGAAGAATATGTTCATTGAAATCAAGTTTTGAATCGAAAATAACGCCGAGATCCTTGTGTTTGTTGACGCGTTCGAGTGGCTGATTGAATAAGACATAGTTCGTCAAAACTGGATTTTTCTTATGAATTATGGTCATTACATTACATTTTTCAATATTTAGGTACAGCTTATTTTCAGTACACCATTTATGTAGTCTGTTCACGGCATTTTGCAGGGTGATCGTATCGTCAATTGTTTTTATTGTTTTCGAGAGCCGTGTGTCATTAGCGAATAGTGATATTGAAATATTATCACCAACCGCTTCGGAATTGTCATTGATGAATAATAAAAACAGGGTCGGGCCTAAGTGGCTTCCCTGAGGTACACCAGATGTTACGTTGAATTCGGTTGATTTATGATCCGCATAATATACAAATTGTGTGCGATCCGACAGATATGATCTGATCCAATTTTGGAGATTGAAAGGAATATTGAACTGCATTATTTTCTGGATCAAGATTGAGTGGTCCACTCTGTCAAAGGCCTTCGAAAAATCAATGTAGATTATATCAATTTGGGTTCGGTCATTTATAGCTTTATGACAGTCGTGAACTAATTCCATCAAGTTCGTGACGGTTGATCGGTTTTCATAAAACCATGCTGATTTTTTGATATGTTGTTATAAACCATTTTGCAGAGGTGTATATTCACCAGATATTCGGAAAACTTAGCAATTGTCGGAAGTTTTGCTATGCAACGATAGTTTGAAATATCAGATCTCGAACCCTTTTTGAAAATTGGTGAAATGCTAGATCTTTTCCATTTTCCAGGAAAAATTCCCAATGATAGTGATTCGTTGAAAATGTCGGTGAGTGGTTGATAGAGAAGGGTAGCACAATGTTTCAATATCAATGGATGAATGCCATCGGGTCCACTCCCTTTTTTTATGTCAATTTTCAACAGCTCCTCAAATACAAATTCATCATTCAATGTAAAAGTTTCAACAAATGGAGTCAATGGCTGGTTGAATGTCGTTGAAGTTGGGGCGAAATTCGATTTGAAAAATTTGGCAAATAGATCGGCTTGAGTCGCTTTATCAGAAGTAGAAACATCGCCAAGTTTCATAGTCGCTGGATAGCTATCGCTGCTTTTCAATGAGCTCACATAATTCCAAAAGGAAGATGGATCATCTTTGAGTTTTGATTTCATTTTGTCCACATATTCATTGTATAACTTGGTGTTAAGAGCATCATGTTCAGAATAAGCAAGATCGAACGCTGAACTATCGCCTGAGTACAGTGACCTTTTCCATTCCTTGTTTCTTTTATTTTTTAGGGACTGCAGCAATTTATTATTTCATGGGCATTTGAAAGACGACTTAATTGTGCGTACCGGTACAAATTCAGCAATGCCACGATTTATAATTTCATGTAAAATTTCAACTTTTTCCAATAAGGGTTTTGAGCAGAATCGTGTTAGAATTCGTTCATTTGCCAAGAAATTATTTAAACCAGCGAAATTTGTCTTCTTGAAATTAGGTACTCGAATCCTATTAATCGATTTAAATGGAATGAAATGCTATTCAAAATTCAATAAAATAGGCGGATGGAAATGGTCAATAATGGACAGCGGTTTGGATGCACTAACGCTGGCATTTGCGTAATCGTTTGTGAATATTAAATCCAGGAATTTGTTCTGAAAATTACTCCAGTGCTGCTCTATCAAAATGAGCACACCGTCATAATGCACCAGACGTCGAACGCTATGCTCCACGAGGTTGTCGGGTGACACGTATTGAACCAATATCGACCATCAGCAAAACACCGACTCCGAACACACCACCCCCAAAACCAACCCAACCGTTGACTGTCCATATACCGTCGCCAAAACCGAAAACACCACCAAATACACACCCATGGCTTACCAATCAGCCATACGAAGGTTGGAAAGACGACGAAGTCGCCAGAAAAGAGGCCACCGCTCGGTTGAAAGCACCAAAGCCTCGAAAGTCGACACCCGTATCGACAAAACCGGTCACCACAATCCCAACGATGGGCACAAAACAAGACACCAGTAAGGGTGCAATTCGGAAAACAACCCGAAGTGAAACACCCAAAGCCTCGAACCAAGAACCGAAAAAATGATGCGATAGATGCGATTGGGAGATGCCTCACTCAAAATATCCAAATCACTTACGGATTTACCATCCAGCGTTGGCTTTGTGTGATAAGTGCGACATGGTGATGGAAAAAGAGGAGTATGCGAAACATCGCGCCACTCACGAAGCCAAATATGTCTCACCAGCGTTCGATCCTACATACAAAAAGAAACCATCGGACGCATACGATCGCCTACAAACACCACCAAAGCCGCGAACCACCGTTGTTGATCAAAAATATCCGTATTGGACCGAAAAGAAGAAGAAAAGATATTGGCCGAACGTACACCAAAATATCCAAAAGTTCCAAACTGGCCGACTGATCGAAACTATGATGCATCAAAAATGTGGGGCAAACGGACTTTGTCTAACGAAGCATTACCAGTAGCCCAGGCAGAAGCAGTTAAACGTTTGGCTGACTTACGCATGCCGGCAATGTCAGACTATGGTAGTACTTCTACTATCAATACGGCGGACTTCGACAATCGGAATCAAAATAATGACAGCGACGATGGACATGCATCGATTTCCAGCTCAGATAATGAATGAAGCCTCGATTCAGAAACTCAAACCATAGCCTCGATCAAGAAAGAAAAAAGCATATTTCCACACATTCAATTTTAGAAATAAGCCTCGAAAGAGAAATCAATTAATAGTAAACACTACCAGGAATTTCAAGAAAAGAATAGAAATCCCCAAATACCATGAACCACTTAGACCGAGGAAGCAAACAATCAAACCAAACAATCAAATCTTAAACAGCAATTTC
>GL501510.1:1347856-1359425 GCA_000149185.1 Mayetiola destructor
TCTGTTTATGTTTCTTTGAAAGTTTTCAATATCAATGGCGGGGGGGGGGGGGGGGTTCTCCCCAAAACCCCCCCTTAGTTACGCCGTTGACTTGCGGCCTTCTGATAAAATTGGCATTTTGTCCAAAAAATGCCTATTTTTTTGAGTTTTTCGGATTTTAGACCAACTAAACACTTATTCACCCAAAATTATTCCTCAACAGAAAAAAAGTTCAAGTCATGCCCGACAATTAAAAAAAAATGAAAATGAAAAATTTTGGGGGCACATTTGCTAAAATCGCGGTCAAAGTCTAAAACAGCTCCAGCCAGGTAGGAGTCCGGTAAATGGTTGGGTTTGGTGGCAGTGGATCAGGATCGACTCTAGAATTTTTTTGGTCGAATGAGAAAAGAGGTAGGCCTTATCGGTGTAAAGATATTCCAATTAAACTGAAGTCTAAAAAACGATTTTTGAAAAACTGAAATAGCCCTGTTTTCATATACGCCATTGATACACATGAAATAATTTTGGGAATCTTATTTTTTTTCGAAAATAAATTATCTAACAAAGTTTCATCCAAAAAAAAAGACCCTACTACAGAAAATTTTTGATTTGATATGGAATCGTCGATGATCAGGTCAAAAACTGCATCAATAAGACGGCATGTAAAATAAATATGATAAGGAGAACAGCGAGAAAGCTCATATTTAATACAAAGAAAATGCTCTATAACTCATTCATTTTATCTCATTTTGACTATTGTTCAACCACCTACTTAAATATAACCAAGGAACAGATGAATGAAATGCAAAAGATCCAAAATAGAGCTATGTGATTAATTCTGAATTGTGAAAGTTTAACACCGAAAAAAGTTATGTTAGACAAATTGAACTGGCTCAGTGTACCACAAAGAATCAAATTGAATTTCTTAATAATGGTTTTTAAAATAAAGAATAAAATGGTACCTGAATATTTGATAGAAGAAGTAAACTTGTTAGTCAAACACACAATAGAAATACTAGAAGCATTGATGATTTTAAGTTGCCGATTGTTAAATATGAGAAATCAAAAGGGAATCTCTTCTATGATGGAATCAAAATGTTCAATCAATTACCCAGGGACATCAAGGAGAGCCCAAATATTAATACAAATGCACTATATGTAAAAAACAATATGTCAATTTTATAAATACTGTAAACTATATATGGATATTTAACGCTTATAAATAAATAAATAAAAAAAAATAAAAAAAATCCCCTTGTACTAGTGAAAAGTTTGAAGACAAGTATGGTGTCTCTTGTCAATACGCGTTTGTTTTCTTCAAATATAAAAATCTTACGAAAATACAAAGGACCAACGATTGCACTGAAAATATGCTTCAGGTTCAAATAAAAAAAACTTCACTTGTATTGAGTTTTGTTTATTTCAAAAAAAGCGAAGAAATTGCCTTCACCTGTTTCAATAGCACATCAAATATTTGGCATCTTGGATTTTAAAATTGATACGGTTTTTCCATAAATTGACTTCCAACCAAATTAAAGTCTAATTGCCAAAGCATTGCACTACATTTGATAGCTTGTCCTTCTCTTTATCGTTTATCAATGGAAAATGAAATGTATGGGCGATGACAGATTTCAATAGCAGCCTGAAAGTCGGAATCACTTTCGTTCGTTAACAAAATCGAAATTCGTAGCCATGGGAAAATCTTTAAAAAAAACGCTTCAGAACAAAAGAAAAAATTACGAATGCAATAATTCATTGATATATTTATATCTTTGGTCTTCATTGCTCCTTGTGCTGAACTTTGTGGCATTTAGTTATACATATATTTGGGTCAAAGACATCATCATCACTATTTGCTTTATTGCTATTATATGTATCAATTGATGTGGCCGTATTCATTGGCAATCGCAAATTGTTCGTTTAATTCAATTTAATAAATATTCCATTGGCAAGCGATCGCTTCAATACATGTCAAACAGAACCTCTTGATTTGAGTCCAAAAAATTTGGTTTCAAGGAATTTAAAAAATTTTATTTACCCGCTTAGTTCACCGGTGTCTGGATCATTAGTGTCTGATTTCAGTGGTAATTCTGAATGTAAAACGTGTGCATCATTTAAATTAAAACGGCTCATTTTGGCGAATATTCCAGTTGGATCGTATCTGTTGAGAAGAAGCAAACAAATATAAACACATGAACTTCATTCATTACACGTGCGTAGTGCGTACATATATGGTGAATGGTAAGTGGTAAAACAAACAAAACATTTAGAATTTATCGTTGTTGATCGAATGCTCGCTGCGCCTACATGAAAATATCATCACGTTCACAAATTCTTTGATTCGAATTTCGAAGTCAATGACAGCATTGAGCATATAGTCTTATCTGCTTCAGATTTCATGCTTAATTTGTCCCCGTTCATTCAATTCATTCAACAAAAGTATCAAAAGAACGAATGAATTCGTAAATGGAAGAAAAGAAGAGCGATGAAAGAATTATCTTTTGTCGTTGTTTAATGGTAAATGAATAGCTAATTGAAAATGAAACTTTTCATTGCACGCTATTTTGGTCTCTTTTGGTTTGTAGCAATGATAATAATAATAATGTGAAATTAGCAATGAAATATTGACTCGAATACTAAATATGAACGAATATTGCATTCAAAATAATAATAGTAATTGCCCGTTTCTGTTGTCCATTGAATATTGAAATTGAATTGAAACATAGAAATATATTGCTGCAATACGCCTGAACGACGGCAGCAATGATCCGACAAATATGCATATGATCAATGATCACAACATGTCTGCAATGAATGTGTTGAACCTCAATTTTTCAGTCCGGCCAGGCGAGGCAGGCATGCACAGATGCATATGAATCAGTCTTTTACTGATAAAAATAATAAATGAAATTTCAGAAACGTATGATTCCTTGGACCGTTTAGTAATAATTTATATGCTTTCAGCCACTGAAAGGTTTAATATTTAACATAATAACAAGTATCGACAGAATTCGGTCGTACCGAGTTCACTAATAAGCACGACAGGTCGTATCAAACTCAATTTGGATTTAAAATACTAACTATTAAAAGAAAAATGAAAAAATTCCCAAAAATGTGAAATTTTGAAGTTTTTTGAAAATTTGTGGAAATTTTGAAATTTTTTGGAAATTTTAGAAATTTTGGGTATTTCAAAAATTTTTTGGAAATTTTGAAGATTTTTGGAAATTTTGAAAATTTTTGGGAATCTCGAAAATTTTTGGAAATTTTGAAATTTTTTGGAAAAAATCATCCAAAGGGTGGACGGAGAAAAAAAACAAAAAAAAATCTACGCCGAATATAGTATGCACCTGTGGTGCATAATAATGATCGGTCCACTCCGCTTTTGGAACAGTGAATAATAAATACTGAATACTGATGTGCGATGAGAAACTTTGATTCTCATCGTCGTTAATCCTAATAAAAAATATTCAATGGATGACTCAAAACCTCATTTTTTTCCGGACTAAAATTATTTCTAGATTTCATGTGAGTCATATTCAGCATTCGGCACTGTTTGAATTTCACACAATCAATTGTGAACTGGATTGGGTTTTGATTTTATTATCCATTGTCCTGCAAATGCTTTTTATTTGCTCTCTTAGATTTCATCTTCAAAATTGCGTTTATTTAAGTTTTTATTTAATGCAATACTCCCGCGAACCTGATTTTTGTAAAATCAAACAGTAAAAACAGTCATAAAATTTCAGAAACCAGAAAAAAAATTATCGTCTTTGAATTTGTTTCAAATCGATATATCGACATTGGATCGAATCTCAAATATCGGGGCTATTGTGCACACGTGATTTTACCTTTTATTGGACCGTCGATAAGCATACCAATAATTTGATGTTGTTCCAACTGTCATTATTTCACCCACCAAAAAAACACCCTTTATATCATTAATTAATTCTGATGAAACACTAAAGATACATTGTTTGCTGGATGTTTTGGATTTAAAGTTTTGTATATTGACAATTATCGCCTCCAAATCAAGGCAACATGGAAGAACGCAAAATAACAACAAAAAACTCTGAAATTCAAGTATATTGGAATTCACTGACACGAAAATCCTTTCAATTGTCCACACCGAAAACCTAAACGATTAGATTTGTGTAACATAATCGTTGTTATTCACCGGAACGAACCGGACTGGAATAGACTGTAATGCCCACTATAGCCCGAGATGAATAGATATTAAATGTATTGTTTTCTATTCTGTGACGAACTTAAGTACGTATTCAATGAAAGACTATCTTGCGTCTTTTGTCTTGCAACCGAAACTGGCTGAAACATTTAACTGACTAATATTAAATTACCAACAACAATTGATCTACATGATTCCCAAATAGAAATGCGAATTGAGATCTAAAGAGCGTCATATATATCAGATGCAAAGATATGAGAAATTTTTTCTGTTTTAACGGAAATAATCATAAAATGAAAGAGCGCACAAAACTATGGCACTACGTGTATATTTTTTTTTTTTGTTGGTTGTTATTAAATTGTTAGTTCGAGGTTTTTGGTTGCACATATTATTGTATATGAATTTAAATGTTTTGTCTGTTGATATATTTTAAAATTCATTAACAGTTTGCATGTGTACTGTATGCGACTGAAACCCACTATTTATGTGTGCGTATGTTGTTTGCATGATGTGATCGACAAATACTAATTAAAACAAATTAAGACTAAACCAAAAGTCATAAGAGCATTTTGTTTAATTTGGTTCACAATTCTATTGTTGAATATGATTGAACTATAAAATAAGCTTCTATACACACTCGGCACATTGCATTGAATGCATAATTCTTTTATCTCTCCCAATTCGAAGAAGAAATAAATAACAATTGACCATCTATTACCAAAAAACCGTTAATCTTTCATTCGGAAGTCAGTCGCCGTCGCTGTCGTTTATAGCTTCAAAAATTACTCTGTCCACTTGCTTCATACTTCTTTTAATGTGTTTCTAATTCCGAGTACAGTTCACTCTGTTCTCTTTATTGACCTCATCACAATTCTTTTTAACGAAAATTACTTTTTTTACTCGAAATATTTGAACAAATATATTTAATTCAGTTGAAAACCAGTTTCATGTTTGTGGTTTACTCGATGACCTTGGAAGATGCAAATGAATCTATTCGAATCTACTAGTTTTTTTCATTCAAAAACAATGATGCCTAACCGTTTAGCGCTTCCTAAAATATTAATATATCAACTTTCGAATTTTCGCATCTGATTCCTTGGATCAGGTTTTCGAGTATAAAAGCCAAATGGATACATCTCAATTGCAATCATTTTGGATTTGAGACTTTGTAGCACTCGATCGCTACGAAAATGTTTGTTAAAATTGTGAGTTTACTTTTGGTGTCAATTTAAAAATAAAAATAAAAAAAAAATCGATAATAATGTTTAATATTCATTTTCAGATTCAAGTACTGGCTATTGCGTTGGCAATTGTTACAGCTGAAAAGGACTTAAGTGCACATAAACCAAACAATAAAGCCATTATTAAATCATCGAGCCGTACATCGGACGCTGACGGAAACTATGAATATAAATATGAATCAAGTAATGGAATTGCAGCTAGTGAAGTGGGTACAACTGGTGAAAAAGGTACACTAGTTGTTCAGGGTTCGACCACATGGATTGCACGTTCTGGTGAACCATTAGCTATTTCTTATATTGCCGACAAAGATGGCTACCGTGCAATGGGCTATCATTTACCAACACCGTAAGTTCAGAGTCGGTCTCAAAAGTTAGGAAAAAAAACTGTAATAATTGCAAATTCATTCCTTTTAGGCCACCAATTCCAGTAGAAATCCAACGAGCATTAGCCCATTTGGCTACAAAAAAACCTGACGCAGATGATCTTCGATATGGATATCGTCATTATGAACCAACGGCAGCCACACCGAGGAATGACTAAATATTTCAATTAAGTGATTTAACGATCAAATGAGAATTGACTCAAAAATATTTTACTTTGTTCAGTTCTTTTGTGCTACCAACTTGCAAGTGGCAATATGTTTATACTTTGAATGGTTAAAATACAATATATGTACATATATGTATAATATACAATTGTATATGTATACAATTTTTGAGCCAATTGAAATCAATTAAAAGGTCAAGTGAACAACGCACAGATGAGCCTCATATTAGTATAAAAAGTGGTAAACATTCAAGACTGAAATGAAATTATCAAAATCATCATAGCAAGCTGTTTTGTTAGGCTCCCATATTCAACCATTTGGTGTTCATTTATTCATTGGAATCAATGTCCGTATGTCATTTATTATGCGGTTTTGAGTTGATGACAGATGCTCATACGTTTTTATCACTAAACACATATTGCCCATTGAATAATAGATACTCACTGATGCTCATGATTCGTTGCTGTTGTTCGGTAGCATTTTGTGCCGGTTTCCATTATAATACTGGAAAAACCGCATCACGGTCATTATGTCTTTGTTCGTAAAAAGCGGAAATATTTACCGAGAAAATATCAAACACATATCACGCAAATCGAATAGGAAAAAATAATCAAAAACAAAAACCAGCGACAATGACTAAAGGCTGTTGCCTAAGAATAGAAAGCCACATAATGCGTCAGGAATGAGGGGAAATGTTAACAAGACCAAATGAACAACATTTTCTATGTTTTCTGATGAATTTTTATGACTCATAAATCTGTGCTGTAATTTTTTCATCTCTCTCTTTGTTTTCGTTGTTCGTATTCTTTACTTTTTTCGTTTTATACTTATTTTGTTTCAGCATAATTTCATATCATATGGCTGATTTAAATATTTCTTTATTCTCCAAATGAAGCAGCGGCGGTATCCGTTGGCAATGTGTCGATACATGTCAATTGTCATTGTGCTATTGAATGTTAGATCGTTGGGTGTCCTAATGCTTCTCTCATTTGTTCTCAAGAATTACAGCCAAAGTTTATGATTTAATGTGATTTCATTTATTTAACGAAATAAAATTGATGGATTTCACAAATGAATACTTATGGGCACCAATACTGGTATCGGTACTGTCTATCAAATGTTAGTTAATATTGTAACTCAATCGATAGAGCAGAAATATAATTATAATTTTGGTTTTTAGGTTCGGAAAGGTGAATTCAGTAATGCCTCGCCTACGATACGATGGCTACGAACTATTATTCTTTCATGATTAATTTTCAAATGATGCTAGGTAGGAATGATTTGGATTGATCAACAAACAATTAACATTTCAAGTATTTCATTTTTAGAGTCAAATTTGCTGAACATTGAATAAATTTTTCAGTCATCGATTGGTTCAATCATAATAATAATAATAACGAACAAATACATATCCAACATCTCGGTGCAGAGGTCAGAGGTCGGCGACTTCAAAATATATAGAACGTCTCTTCTCAATTTCAAGAGAGCTACAAAAGTGTTTGCATCTTGAATGATTGAGTCAGGTGAAAATGAATTTTCGAGCAGCAGCTACTGTTGCTGTTAACATTTCGACAAACTATTCAATATTAAAACTCAGGTATCGAAACTCAGTCAGACTTCAGACCAAATAGTAATGCTTCCATTGTTACAATTAAGAAATAAACTGAACTCAAACACTCGAGTTTAATGACTAAATTATAAAATCAAAAATAATAACAACAAAAAAGGTCTTTGAAAAAATACAATAACAAAACCATACAAAATAAGAAATGAGAAGGTTCCAAATTGTCCTGGTTAAATGCATGTTTTGAAATCATAACAACGACACTCAGTTGGTCGTTGAGAAATTCCTCATTTTCGAGGTTTTGTCTACATTGAGATGTCAATGTGTGCACGTTTGAATTTCTCATTTTTGATATGAACATAAAATCATTTGGACTCGAAATTCGACAATTGTTAAAACAATCACAACATAACTAAATCGTTTACAATGCAGCTTGAGCCTGAAATTCTGTTGTTCATTAAGGTGAGAGGTAGATTCGTTTGAAATTTGAAATATTCACAACATGTACTATGTATAAATGAACTGAAGGTGATCCACGATCACTATTTGGAATGCACAATTGCTTACCTCTTTCGAAGATAGCTTTGGAACCAATTTTTTTATATGATCAGTGTACACAGTGATTTCAAATTCAGACAAACTTGTGCCATGAATCACAATTGAGTTCAAACAATTTCGATTCTCACCGATGAAATACTGATAAGCTCAGTTTTTTGACCGAAGATAAATACAATGTTGTGTTGGTAATGAAAATTCCAGTGTCCCGATGACGAAGGAGACGAACGAATGTAAAAAAATGTTTGTGATTTTTTTTGTTTTGTTTTGTTTTTTTTTTATCGCTGCGATTGACTGATCTGCTTATAAAGACACCTTACAAGTATTGTGTTTATATTTGATGTTATCACTCACTCACTACTTATTTCAGTTATTGTATTTTAATCACCAATCTTTGGCATTTATATAATATACTTGATAAAATAAATTTGATTTCATTTTCCATTTCTCAGTTCTCAGTCACATAAAATGGTATCGTTGCGAAAAAAATACAAAAAACAATTCAGCTGACGATAATTGAATCAATAAACGATTGTGATTGCCAGGAGTAGTACTTCATCTTCTTAGTACACCGGGAACCGAGAACACACTCAAGTTAAATGAAAATATGAAATACGTAATCTAGCGTGCTGTAGACATAACAAATAACATAGCAATTCTGTGGAGTCCGAGACCGCACACTAACAACACCTTGTTCCAATATGCCAATGGAATGAATAGCACCAGCCAACATCACATATAAATCTCGACTCAGTTCAATTTACAATCGTTCAATATTTTTGCATTCTAAAGAGATTTCTTTCTCTGTTTCTCGAATTCTGTGTGTATATCGAGTCAAATTATATCACTGTTTGCATTCCCTATCAGCAATCACTCGCAATCGAAAATTTCGTACGGAATTTCAATTAGCAATAATATTAAACACATAGAACTGAATCGAATTGGGCACTAAGCAATACTTCACGTGAAAATACTAGAGAAAATTTCACGAATTTTTGGCAATAAAATGATTAACATCAAATAAACCAAACACAAAATAAAGAATTTATAACTAAACAATTCCATGTCAAACTGATGACGAAAATGAACAAACGAAAATGAAAATGCGTAGATGTGCAACCGTCGTTTAGCCGCTTCAAACAAAAAATAACTTTGCATACACTGAACATTGAACACTGAACCGATTCATTGGTTCGAGGCTGGAAGCAATTCCAACGTTTGTTTCGTTTGTTTTGAATTTCGTTCATGTTATGTGTTGTGAGCTTGTGAGTGTGTTTTTTTTCTCAATTTTATTGCTTTTGTTAGTTTCATAGCGCCGTAGATAGACTGCACAATTGTTTTGCCTCGCCTTGTGTATTACCGAATGCTGAAGCGCGCGTTTATAACAGCCAATACCGGAATTACAGCACTATTTCAATTGTTGTGTGCTGAAACATGAATGGGAAGACCAAAAAGAACATTCGAAAGTCATAGATTTTTGTCAACGACCGAGAAATTTAAAATATTATTATTTTTGCCTTTACTCCACGTTCAGAACCGACTAAAACCGACACAGCACAAAAAGATCAGATCACACAAAAACGAGAGACCATAAATTCGATTAAATTCGAATCACTGTCGCGCTGATGGTAGCGAAATATGAAACTGTCTCCAAAATATGAAACGTTAAAAATTTAAAAACGATGGGCTGGTAGGATAAACATATATCTGTGCGACAGATTGGAAATACAACACTTGTTTCGAAAATTTAAAAATGAAAAGTGATAATAAATAAGCTGCTTTATGCTTCGTGCTCGCAAATAAATTTATTTTTTGTTTATTTCTGTCCCAAATATCCGAATGCCCATAAGATATAGGCGTCTCAAACCCTAACCAGCTTTCAAAATTTGAGGAATAAAATGATATTCTCATTTACCTAAAACCGTTTGGGCAACACTTTCTTGTTCAAATAACTATTATAAACAATTAACATTCAACTCAATTGCCTGCTACCGTGTGGTTCGACCGTTTACAATAAACTAAACAAATGATTCAATCGAAATATAATGAATGATTCAGCAAATCATTCATTGCTCGTATATGGGTGTTGATTGTATGGCTAGCATTCATCGATACGTTTTGGCCATTCCGTATTACATATCATTCGTCATTGCCATGTTCAATCGGAATTCGGTATTCATATTCGTTCAAGAAATAATTAGTAGACTGTTGATAGTTAACAAATTAACTTGGAATTTATTATCATCGAAACACTAGTGCGTTCCCATAATTGGATCTAAATTCCGACGATTTGTTGCAGGGGACGACGAAAATCAATATTGTCAGCTGCATATTTAATTAAAATGCATAAGACAAAAACACTAAAACGGACGAGATGCCAATTGATTACTCAAGTCCGGAAAATCAAATCACTCATCCAAGAATGCTCTGTGCTTCGGGATGCCACAATTGAAAAATGACACGGAGGAAAAGAAGATATCAAACAATTCAACGAAATAAAAACTTTTTTATATTTTTATTATTATGAATGTGATGACATAAATCGTCTCCTGCTGCTTTGTTTGATTCCATCGCTGAAATCTTTTGATTTTTTGAATGCAATTGAATTACACAGCACTGTTCAGTACAGCATACATTGACTAGGAACACATGTGAAAGTCCGGGACGGAATCGCATTTATAGAACGTTTTTTACTCTCTGAGTTTGGCCTATAAATCTTGTGAATTCGATTCAATTGCATTTTATTCAGTTTTTAAGTAGCGGAAATTTGTTTCAAAGTAAATTCTACTGTTTTTATCCGCTCCGTGTGTAGCAAAGTAGTTGATAACGGGAATGAAAATGAAAAAATCTTTGCTCGAGAAATTCATTCATGTGTTCCCCTAAATGAAATTTAAAGTGAATTCATCTCTTGCAAATGTCGATTTCAGTGGGTTCCAGCTTTGAGTAAGGTTCTTTTCCAGTTTTCATGCTCTCATCTCAACGTGAATCTTCCAATCGTATACATAATGAATAATGATGCCAACTGTACTGGATTCTCTAGTATCATACTGGATTCGAGGTGCAGATACTGGATTGAATCCCATACTGGATTTTATACTGGATTTTGATGAAATTTTCGTAAATGCATTTTTTTAAATATTCAAATTTGTACGTTTGTTTCGCTGTGAAATTTCATCCGGATACGCAAGCTGAGATGGAAAATTTTCTGGCTGAAACAGCGCCGTAGCGAGACCATAATTGTTGGGGTGGCTGAGCCTCAAAATCTGAGGTGGTTAGGGTGGCTGAGCGAATCGCAACGGATTTTAACTGCAACGTTAACGAAAAATCGATGAGCCAAATTTGTGCGAACTCGATAAGCAATCCTCGTGAGGCTTGCATTTTTTCAAATCAATTAACTTTTAACACATTTCAGTATAAAAATGTAGAATTTTTCTAAAACTCTAATCTTTCATGGGGTGGCTCAGACTATTTATAGGGTGGCTGAGCTTCAATAGCCTCA
>GL501510.1:1370085-1384277 GCA_000149185.1 Mayetiola destructor
TTTGGAAATTTTTTAAAAATTTTTTGGAAATTTTTGGAAA
This sequence comes from Mayetiola destructor, assembly GCA_000149185.1. Taxonomy (NCBI): domain Eukaryota; kingdom Metazoa; phylum Arthropoda; class Insecta; order Diptera; family Cecidomyiidae; genus Mayetiola; species Mayetiola destructor. Next base: position 1,370,126 of record GL501510.1, read on the forward strand.
TTTTTAAAATTTTTGGAAATTTTTGGAAATTTAGAAAATTTTTGAAAATTTTTGGAAATTTTGAAAATTTTTGAAAATTTTTAAAATTTTTGGAAATTTAGAAAATTTTTGAAAATTTTTGAAAATTTTTGGAAATTTATTTGAAATTTTGAAATTTTTTGGAAATTTTAAAATTTTTTGGAAATTTTGAAAATTTTTGGAAATTTTGAAAATTTTTGGAAATTTGGAAATTTTTGGAAATTTTGAAAAAGTTTGGAAATTGTCTGAAACGGATAGATCCGAAGTTTCAACTTAATCCGACCACTAGAACTTGGTCAAAAACTCGTTCAAAGTGGAGACGGAATTACAAGAAGAAGAAGAAGAAGAAAAAAAAATTAACGAAAATAGTAATGCACCTCTGGTGCATAAAAATGAACGAAAGTAGTAATGCACCTCTGGTGCATAATAAGTTAGATATTAGCAATAAAAGAAAATACGAATTTTCGATGCATTTGATATCAAATTCAATTCACAAATTTATTCAAAACTTTATTCTTTGAATCGTTTGCATGTTCACAAAGCATTCAATCCCATATTATACAAATGTCGTTCATCTATTCCATTTAAATGCGCTCTTTCAGATTTATATTTCAATATGAAGCATGTAATTGTAGTCAAGCGTAATAGACATACGGTTTAACATTTCATGGAATTTGTCACAATTTACCACATTATCAAACCATTTGAATTATTATTGGCCAATTGAATGCAATCGCTTAAATTTTACAATTGTAAATTCCGGTAACCGCGGCTTCAACAGAATCCATTTTAATTCGAAATTCATCTCCGGGTACCCAATACCCCATTCCGAAAAATTCCTTCAATTTGGTACAGCAAAAAGATTTATTTCCGTACCACATTTGAAGTGTATATGGGAGCCATTGTTTCCCCTGCGTAACATCAAAAGTTGCTCAGCATACGTTGCCATGACAATCAGGAGAAACATCAATTTTACGATTTCAATGTGTTTCATCTTAGCATAGGTTGAAAATATCGAGGAAATCATCGCGTTGCCGGTATTCTCCAACTCTGTTAGCAACCTGAGCAAATGATAAACAAAACCAAATGCATGGAGCACAGAGCGTAGAGAGATGCTGATTGTTTGCATGAACAATGTACAACGGTCCAATGTTCGGAGAAGTGAACAGCGTGAACGCAAACACTTTGAACGATACGATAAAGTCAAACACACATTTCCATTTCAAACCGATAGTAGAGAGTATTCTACAGAACTACAAACAAGTTCATACACACAAATCGTTCAGCTAAACGAACGTTGTTGCCGTTGAACAAAAAATATAAAACATTTGGGATTGCATCGGGTTCCTTCAGTTGAATATGATTTTCCGAACGGCACACATCGGAAGATTGAGTGGCTTTGCATTTCAGTTTGTCTATTTTACGATAAGAATATGTTACGTATTCCGTATATGAACCAAATAACGATAACGGGCAACATACACAGATCGGCCAAAATGTGATGTGATTCGATTGCTTTTCCAGTGACTCGTTCGTTCGTTTATTTATTTCTAGAATAAAGAAGACAAAGGAAAGAAATATAAGACAATACGATTCATTTCGTTTTATCAGAATTGTAAATGAAGTGTCTGATCGATGTACACATAATGAAATATTATCTCTGAAATTAGTCATCTTTAAAAATGCAAAAGTAAAACGACATAATTTATAAGTGAACGCCAAGCCAAATAAAAAAAAATAATTTTTCCGGAATTTTGAAGCGTGCAACTTTAAAGAAAGGGGGATTTAAATGATTCAGCATTCAGCTGCATGAAATACTAGCGAATAAAGTTCTCATCCCAAGAAAATATTTTCAATAACAGTTTCGATGTTTGGAGGAAGACATGACTAAATGAATAATGGACGTTGAATTTTAAACACACAGATTTATACTGTTTATATTTACGAATCGTAAAACTCCATTTGAATTAAGAAAACTATCGCAAAACATAGTGAGCGTGTAAGTATGTTTGGAATCTTTCGGGATGAAAATATATTTCAACCGATGCGAATAAATCACAGTTGAATTGAACAATTGAATTAAATTTGTTAAAATTAAACGATGCAGCAGAGTTAAGTCTGGTCAAATTTAGCCAATGATACAGATATCTGCTTGTGGTTCGAACTTTCGGGGAAAGAAGCTTCACTCATTATAATTAATGAAAAACAGCACGTGTGAATAGAAATATCAAATGCTCGTGAATGAATTTAGAAAAACCAAGGCTCACCTTTTGATTCAATCAAATCAGGCACGAGGTGCGTATCCCACGAAAAAAGAAAATAAATATTAATACTTTCAACGATATTTCGTGAGAATTGTTTGTTTGTTTTGCTGAATTTTTTTTCGCGAGTCAAAAAAAGACGGAAGATTTGAATAATAACATAAAATAAAGTTGATAGAAGAAGACAGTAGTCAGTGGCTAGCGCCATACAGACTGTTTTATTAAAAAGATATTCGAAACAAAATCGATTCCAATTGTGACTTAAACAAGAATTGAGGCAATGAATTTACTGTTGTTGGCCGACTCAATGTGTTTTATCGTAACATAAACATTGTTTTCATCCGAATTCACATCGACACCATTATTCATGAAAGAAAGACGACAGAGAAAAAGAAAACTTTTTTTCTTTTGATGAAGTAAAGTAAGACTGTGCGTTGTGTGCTGTACGTGTAACATCAAATAAAACAGAATTTTCGATTCAATACGACCATTTATTTCAATTAAATTACCCTAATTTCCCGGATTCTGGGTGAAAATAAACGTAAATTCATTTATTTTACGCTTATTTTGACGAGCTGCAAACAGTTAATGACGAAACCAAGACATGTGCTAAATTTATTACAATTGTTAATCAGAACCGATCAAACGGAACAGACAAAAATACATAATTATTATCTGCTTTGATATTGAGCCGGTCCGTGGGTTTTTTTTTTTCATTATATGAATTATGGATTATATGAACATTTGGTGAATTGATATAATTTGAATTGCTTACGACAACTATTGATAAAATATAATTGTGATTCCGGTGAGATCTTGAGGGAAGATAAGTTTGGTAAGTTTTTTCTTGCTTTTTTAGCTCATCAAAATTGATATAACTGGACATTTAACATTGCATTCGAAATTAGAACTAATTTCGATGGGTTTTGAATTTTCATTATATTATTACGCTACACCTACACAATATTCCAAATGTATCTTCGATTCTTAACTGTCTACAGCTAAAAGAAAAAAAGAACAAATTCTGTGGTAATACATCCGAATGGGCTGTTTAATGGGTTCGACACATCTGTATGACGCTCTTCGTCATTTTTTTTTTTTTAAGAAAAAGAGGAAAAGCGATGAAGTCAAGCAATGAAAAAAATAAACATGATTGGAAAAATCCCATATCGATTCATGTTTCAGAGACGGTAATCAATTTGATGGTTCCGCCTGAATGCTGTGTGATGTGTGTGTGTGTTCCGTATATTTTTTATCGCCATTCCATGTTTGTGTGTTTTCATTTGCCATCCAAAATAGCACATCGTGTAATGGTTGGATTTATATTATACTTAGCAAACATTGAATGTCTTGTTACGGCCCATTTTTATCTCAATAATAAGCACCTCAACGATTGATATAATATATCATATTTCCAACAAAGACTTTCCATTTCTGCTTCAAAAACGACAGGGTTTTGCGTGATTCCTTCTTTTGTTCTATTTTGATTTTTTCTCTTCTCTCTTTTTCCGTGAATAACAATAAATTGCGTTATAGAATTTTTAGCAAAAGATGTTTTCGATGAGCTTCGGGCGTGTGGCGAAAGTCAAATTTCCTTTGTGAAAATGGTGAAATTAACTGGATTCTCAGTGCTCGATACTCGACTCGTGCTGTTAACAATGAACAATAGATCAAATCTAATAATAAAATCAAGTATCAATAATGTCATTCCGATGCTAAATATCTACAATATAATAATTGTATACAGATTTTGGCTTCCATACTCCTTCGTGTTAAACATTTTTTTTTACAATTTACTATTCGTTCCTATAGAAAAATCTGAACATTTTCGGGATCGTTGAACAAACAGTAATATAGTGCGTGTCTTAGCGCATTCAAAATCGTGTTCCACGTAATTATGTTCCAGATTTAATGGATTACGATGATGATCCTTCTTCGATTCTTGCCTCCAATATTCAACTGAAATCGATTTGTAGTTATCATTATTTTAATGACATCATAAAACTTATTCGTTTACGAAACATCTCATTCTCTTTTTTTTTGCACAACATGGTCACTGTACGCTGTACGTTCAACTCAATCCAAATGTGAATTAATTTGTGAATCAATTCTTTTCGATTTGGAAATTCATTTTTCTTTTATTTTCAAAAAAACTAAATCGATCTCCGATTGAAAGCGGTTCATCGAATTTATAACGCCAATCCTACTCAAATCCCCTCTAAATGCTATTATAAGTATAGATTATTCTAAATTTAGTCGCTCCCATTCCATTCCGTCATCTTTGTGCATTGTTTTCATGATTATTTCAAATACAATCGGATTTGAATTGTAAATCAATTTGCAAATTTGAAATATTTTCAATGCATTTCGAATTTCAATTCGTTCGAATTTTTTTCTGCTAATTGCTTCACCACCTACGATGTGATTTTCATGCATTTCCTGGTGAATGATTCAAATATATAACATTTATCTTTTTTTAAATAATAAATTCACCTGTCGGTTCTCAGCTTTCCAAACTACTGCAACAATTTAAATGTGTGGTGTGAGAGAAAAAACTTTTTTCTCCAACACTAGAAGCTAGAGTCGAAACAAAAATGATTGATGACTTAAGCTTTCCGGCTCTCGAACTAATCGTTTGAGACTTCCGAACAACTAAAGGGGTTTTTCAATAAGGAGCTTTCAAATTTAAATACAACACAGATAATTCAGCCCAATGTGGTGTGTGTTGATTTTATTATGTTCTATATTCTTTGCCATTTATGTTTTAAACAAAATATCACTCAAATGTCCACCGCGGCTTTTCTTGCACACCTTGATCCATTCACGCCAATTTTCTATGGCTCGGTGGACTATTTCGGTTGGTATGGCATCAATTGTAGCCCGTATATTGGTCTCAAGTTCATCAATGGTCTTTGGTTTGTTGCCATAAACCTGTGACTTAACATAGCCCCAAAGAAAATAGTCCAATGGTGTTAAATCACAGGATCTTGGAGGCCAATTGAAAGGTCCATTTCGTGAGATTAATGACTCACCGAACTTATCCCGCAACAAATCCATTGTAACGACCGCTGTATGGATGGGAAGTTGCGCCGTCTTGTTGAAAATAAATGTTGTCGGCATCGATTTCATCAATTTTCGGAAAAAAAATCGGTTAACATCTGACGATAGCGCTCCCCATTCACAGTAACGGGACGACCATCCTCATTCCTGAAGATGTAAGGCCCCTCCGTACCATAATCCACACCAGACAGTGATTCTTTCAGGATATAATGACGATTCATGAACCACCTGAGGGTTGGACTCACACCAGTAACGGCAATTTTGCTTATTTACGAATCCATTTAACCAAAAATGCGCCTCATCTGAGAAGCACGAAATGCTCTTTGAGTAGCTACAAAACTTCTCTTATTTTCATAAAATAATTGGATAATTTCCAATCGTTGTGATAACGTGAAACTATTCATGATGAAATGACAAACCTTACTGATGACAACTGACAGCATATGTCAAAAATCCCAATTCAAATATGGCCACCATTCAAATTATAAATCATATCAGCCCTTTTGAAAAACCTTTTATATAGGAAATTCAGCTTCAACTGATTCAACTTCATTCAGAGAGCAGAATCCCAAAGAGAAGAATCCTCTCCGAATTTTCCACTCAATGTAACTTTTATTTTGAAATTGAAACGATTAGATACTCAAATAACAAACACGCGGTTCGCTTATTTACTTATTGACACCTGTGGAATTGATGAACCGTATATCGGAAATCATAAAAAAAAAACTGAAACTGGATCAGTAAATCGGGCCCATATTTGGGATGGAACGTTCAAGCCTACCAGCTTCATATATGCTTAAAGCTTATAGATATTTATTGGATATGTTTAATAAATAATTTTAATGATAATCGATTTGCATAGCAAATTGCATGAATTTTCGGTCCCATCCAACAATTTGGGAAGTTTATGAACAGGTTTGGCTTTTTTATCCACAAAAAAAAAAATTTTTTTGGGTTTTTTTTTTGAATTTTTATATTTTTTTCGGAAATTTTATGTTTTTCTTCGGAAATTTTATGTTATATTTGAGAAATATTTGAGAAATATTCTGTTGTTTTTGGAAATTTTATGACCAATTATATATAAATATATGGTGAGTTTTTTAGCTTTGTGTATTCTCTGAGCCGAATGACAGTCCATATAATGGGCGAATTTTAATAGCAATTTAGCATAAAGTTGAACTTTCGGCCTTCGAATGGTAACTCATAGAGGTGACATGGAAGGATGGTTCTTTATATATTGGGTGAATGTGATTTTACATGGGCTATCCGGACTCGAGGCGGCAAGCTGTAATGATCGAAAGCTTATAAAATTGGCATTTTGTCCAAAAAATGCCTATTTTTTTGAGTTTTTCGGATTTTTGACCAACTAAGCACTTATTCACCCAAAATTATCCCTCAACAGAAAAAAAGTTCAAGTCATGCCCGAAATTTAAAAAAAAAATGAAAATGAAAAATTTTGGGGGCACATTTGCTAAAATCACGGTCAAAGTCTAAGACAGGTCCAGCCAGGTAGGAGTCCGGTAAATGGTTGGTTTTGGTGGCAGTGGATCAGGATTGACTCTAGAATTTTTTTGGTCAAATGAGAAAAGGTGTAAGCCTTATCGATGAAAAGTTATTCCAATTTAAATGAAGTCTAAAAAACGATTTTTGAAAAACTGAAATAGCCCTGTTTTCATATACGCCATTGATACACATGAAATAATTTTGAGAAAGTTTCATCCAAAAATATTGACCCTACTACAGAAATTTTTTTATTTGATATGGAATCGTCGAAATGGGACTTTGTTCTGGGAACTTATTTCGTATTCATCAGTCTTCAGGCTTAGAGTGCTTGATGAGCATTCCGCAAAGAAACATGAAAATGAAAATGACAAAATAGTTTTCTGATATCGATTTAATCAAAAATGCAAACTTTCGACTCGTTTGAAAAATTGAATCGATATGAAATTAGATGAACAATTTAATATTCAACATTGGTTCAATAAAATGTATCGTTTATCTTGGGAAATATTAAGAGGTGGAAAATTCGAAATTGGTATTGTACAAACTGTGTCCTGCAAATATTCATGCATTCATCGGATGCGAAGTAATTATTATTGTTATTATTTCTCGATCAGCGAAGTTAGATGCATTCTTGCAATTCCGAGTTCGAGCTCGAGACGCTTTAACGAGGTGAAAAATGTATAAATTAGTTTTTGCACCCAATTTTCCGGTCGAAGGAACTTTATTTACCCGTCGCCCACATACATACTATACATTCTCAGCCATGAATTTCGAAAAAACGACCAATTTCATCGAATCTATTTTGGCGCGTTGTTGATATATCTGTCGGTAATAGAAAAATTCAATACACATTGAAACACACGTATTGGATATTGGTTTTGTGTGTAACGTTCAACGGTACCTGATAAAAGAATATGTATAGTGAATAGCGTAGGACTAGACGAGATGCGATTGTGAAAACATATTTTTTAAAAGGAAAATGGTTAGATTTTTTTCCATTTTTATACAATTTACAAGAAGCTTAAATTGATACTTCTCGTTACTTATTTTTTCAATCGTGTGTCTCTTGCGTTCCAATGTAGCAGAAGTTCACAATACACAATATTTTTATCAGTTAAATGAAGCTCATTCTCCCGTTTTTATTATATATATATTTTGTTTCTCGAAAGAAAAATGTAAAAATGTATCGATTTTTCATTTTGAGTGCTTTACTAAACACAAAATACCAATTTCTCTCCATTCATTTGGCTCACGCATGTTGGCTCAACTTGTGGCTCAATGCCTTTTGATTCAAATGGTGAGAACAGATGAGAAGGCCAGAGCCGAAAATGAGGGAGGGGCCTACAGAATGATGTATGCATGGTTTTCCGCACAATTCAACAATCAGTTTTAATCTCAATGACTGTTACCAGTTCACAACGTTCAATATTTTAATGATTTCGACTGCAGTGGAAAAGGGGAAGGTATACAAAAATGTATTATCTGATGAGCGAAAATGAGCCCAATGTGTCCATGACCTTTGGCTCATCGTTTGATTCTCATTTCAAAGTTAAATAAACGAATCGAATGAATATGTATTTATTAAATATTCAACTCAACTCGCCCAAAGAACAGAGCCAAAGCATTTTGAGCCAATACCAAAATTAATGCTTACGGAAACAACAGCATCAAGGCATTATTCATGCAAAAATCTTTTTACATTTGGAGTTTTTTTTACATTTTTTTTACAACAACTTAATCATTCTAGTGACTAAATGAGGTGAACGTATTCGCTTTTTAATTCGAATATCTGGGTTTTCAATTTATCTTTTTATTTCGAATAAAGTGCTGAAAGCGTGAGTTTCAAGCTTCCAAGTCCCCACGATGAAGATACGCTTTTTGATCCAATGTTCAGCCCTGGAGATTTCGCTCGAATCAAAAGAATTTCAATTTAAACTTTGCCTTCAAGACAGCAAAAACTGATTGGTGTTACGATTTGCACAAAAGCTTTTTTACTGTTCCCATGATGTTACTGCTTGCTGCTTTTCGTTATTTGTTTATCATCGTGTTCAATTGATCTGTTCGCTTTCAATCGCTCCATAATCGCCTATCACACGCTAATGCAAAAAGGAACTGTAATTGAAATATGATCTTCGTATGAAAGGTAATGTGTTAATACCTGTCATAACCATTCGCAAAATGCGAAAGCAACTAGATGAGGAAAGTAATTGGTTAAAAGTGAAAATCGATTCAATTAAATTTTCCGAACGAATATGTTCCAAACGGATGAAAATTCAATTAATAGAATGGTCATTAGATGGCCTTGACACATTTAATGCGACCAACAAATCAGGCCTTAAAATAAGCGTACTTTGCGTACAAAACGGATAGTTGGTATTTCATTTTGGTAGTTGGCAATTCAGTTTTCGGTAGTTGGGGATTTGAAAAGAAAATTCAATTCAGAAGATTTCTCTCTTGTTTCAATGTATTCAGCGACTCTGAAAGACGGTCTTCTTTGTACAATGCCGAACATAGCAATTTTCCAGAGAATTTATTTATGCCTGTTTTCAACAAATGTCAAGGATGAAAGATCGTTTTCGAAACTGAAGTACTTTATAAGCAAAATGAGAAGAAAATTCACGGTTTTTCAAAATTACTCTATAAATTTTCTATTGAGCTAATGGATCCGGGGCCCCCTCAGGCTGGGGGCCCTGAGGCAATTTCCTCACTTGCCTCCATGATAAGGGGCCACTGATATGATATAAAATTCCATTTCTTTGAATTGCATACGTGAGAAACTTATGGATCCTTAAAATGAAGCTTATGTTAAGAGCAATCGATGACAGAAGTTTGAGCGCGATTTGACAATTACAACATAAAAATATCTAGGGTGTCCAGATTTGGGTCCCTTAAGGTATAATAACCAAAAAAAAATTCGGTAGCTGCTAAATATATTTCGGTAGTTGGACCAAATCCTTATTTTGAGCCCTGCAACAAATGTCAACACCGCACATTTTGGTGCTCAGCGTTTGCTGCTAAGTTCGAATTCCATATATGCGAATGCGGAACGCAAAAAGAACGAGTGATGATTAAAATGAAAGAATAAAAACCATGGGGAACTCTTCTACAAAAATAATTCTATTACACATCTGAAATAGATGTGGAATAGCGGTAATTCAATGATAATAGCAATAATTCACAAAAATAAATATTGGAATGAAATGTCAATGTATTGTAATTTTAGTTTTGTCCGTTGTTAGTATTGAGTCGATACTATTGACATCTGTCATTCCAATGCACAGTTGCCCAAAAGTCTAATTCTGATTAACGGTGATTAATTGATTATTTTCATTTTAATCAATCTAATTTTTGATGATTGAAAAAACATTCTAATCAATCAATCACTTTAAAAATGATTGAATCAATCAATCGTTTTACGATGAATTGATTGTCAGAAATTTTTTGAAAATTTTGAAATTGAGAAGGCCAGAGCCGAAAATGAGGGAGGGGCCTACAGAATGATGTATGCATGGTTTTCCGCACAATTCAACAATCAGTTTTAATCTCAATGACTGTTACCAGTTCACAACGTTCAATATTTTAATGATTTCGACTGCAGTGGAAAAGGGGAAGGTATACAAAAATGTATTATCTGATGAGCGAAAATGAGCCCAATGTGTCCATGACCTTTGGCTCATCGTTTGATTCTCATTTCAAAGTTAAATAAACGAATCGAATGAATATGTATTTATTAAATATTCAACTCAACTCGCCCAAAGAACAGAGCCAAAGCATTTTGAGCCAATACCAAAATTAATGCTTACGGAAACAACAGCATCAAGGCATTATTCATGCAAAAATCTTTTTACATTTGGTAGTTTTTTTACATTTTTTTTACAACAACTTAATCATTCTAGTGACTAAATGAGGTGAACGTATTCGCTTTTTAATTCGAATATCTGGGTTTTCAATTTATCTTTTTATTTCGAATAAAGTGCTGAAAGCGTGAGTTTCAAGCTTCCTTGGAAGTCCCCACGATGAAGATACGCTTTTTGATCCAATGTTCAGCCCTGGAGATTTCGCTCGAATCAAAAGAATTTCAATTTAAACTTTGCCTTCAAGACAGCAAAAACTGATTGGTGTTACGATTTGCACAAAAGCTTTTTTACTGTTCCCATGATGTTACTGCTTGCTGCTTTTCGTTATTTGTTTATCATCGTGTTCAATTGATCTGTTCGCTTTCAATCGCTCCATAATCGCCTATCACACGCTAATGCAAAAAGGAACTGTAATTGAAATATGATCTTCGTATGAAAGGTAATGTGTTAATACCTGTCATAACCATTCGCAAAATGCGAAAGCAACTAGATGAGGAAAGTAATTGGTTAAAAGTGAAAATCGATTCAATTAAATTTTCCGAACGAATATGTTCCAAACGGATGAAAATTCAATTAATAGAATGGTCATTAGATGGCCTTGACACATTTAATGCGACCAACAAATCAGGCCTTAAAATAAGCGTACTTTGCGTACAAAACGGATAGTTGGTATTTCATTTTGGTAGTTGGCAATTCAGTTTTCGGTAGTTGGGGATTTGAAAAGAAAATTCAATTCAGAAGATTTCTCTCTTGTTTCAATGTATTCAGCGACTCTGAAAGACGGTCTTCTTTGTACAATGCCGAACATAGCAATTTTCCAGAGAATTTATTTATGCCTGTTTTCAACAAATGTCAAGGATGAAAGATCGTTTTCGAAACTGAAGTACTTTATAAGCAAAATGAGAAGAAAATTCACGGTTTTTCAAAATTACTCTATAAATTTTCTATTGAGCTAATGGATCCGGGGCCCCCTCAGGCTGGGGGCCCTGAGGCAATTTCCTCACTTGCCTCCATGATAAGGGGCCACTGATATGATATAAAATTCCATTTCTTTGAATTGCATACGTGAGAAACTTATGGATCCTTAAAATGAAGCTTATGTTAAGAGCAATCGATGACAGAAGTTTGAGCGCGATTTGACAATTACAACATAAAAATATCTAGGGTGTCCAGATTTGGGTCCCTTAAGGTATAATAACCAAAAAAAAATTCGGTAGCTGCTAAATATATTTCGGTAGTTGGACCAAATCCTTATTTTGAGCCCTGCAACAAATGTCAACACCGCACATTTTGGTGCTCAGCGTTTGCTGCTAAGTTCGAATTCCATATATGCGAATGCGGAACGCAAAAAGAACGAGTGATGATTAAAATGAAAGAATAAAAACCATGGGGAACTCTTCTACAAAAATAATTCTATTACACATCTGAAATAGATGTGGAATAGCGGTAATTCAATGATAATAGCAATAATTCACAAAAATAAATATTGGAATGAAATGTCAATGTATTGTAATTTTAGTTTTGTCCGTTGTTAGTATTGAGTCGATACTATTGACATCTGTCATTCCAATGCACAGTTGCCCAAAAGTCTAATTCTGATTAACGGTGATTAATTGATTATTTTCATTTTAATCAATCTAATTTTTGATGATTGAAAAAACATTCTAATCAATCAATCACTTTAAAAATGATTGAATCAATCAATCGTTTTACGATGAATTGATTGTCAGAAATTTTTTGAAAATTTTGAAATTTTTCGGAAATTTTGAAAATGAAAGAGATAGAAAAGTGCGAAAGTGATGGGAGAAAAATAAAAAGACTGAGAGAGAAGACTGCGAAAGAGATGGAAGATGGTGGAAAAGTGTCGGGTGGCGCCACCTGGCGAAAAAAATTTGTACTAATGCCAAAATCGAAATACCACACCAGCGCCACCTAGCGGAAATTTTTGGAACTAAAGTCCCAATCACAAATCATTTCACTCCCTGTGTCTCCCAATCACAAATCATTTCACTCAATCGATTGTGGGCGACTGTGTTCCAATGACATTTCATTCCAGTATTCATTTTTGTGAATTATTGCTATTATTATTGAATTACTGCTATAACACATCTATTTCAGATATGTAATAGAATTATTTTTGTAGTAGAGTTCCCCATGATAAAAACTTTCAGCTTTCAACAGGTATAAAATGTATCGTGTTGCAACCAAATACGTCCAAGGTTCGCTTCAAAAAAACTCAAGAAGCAAAACAAAATGTAAAGAGCGAATGGTGATTGAAAAGCGTTGCGACTTTTGTCATCGGTTCCGTATCAACGGCAATTTCTTTCTTTCAAACATTGAAACAAACTTCATGAATTTTGATTTCCTTTGAGAATCAATTGGATCTTTTTTGCATTGTATTTTAATTTTTTGCAAAAAACAGAACTAGAAGTCTTTTGTGCATAGAACATAAACATGATGAACAAATATGCAATGTGCACTGTGCACCACATAAATCGAATCAAAAATCGAAAAACTGTCTCCAATACAAAGTCGAATGCAATAAATACTGACTGAATATGTTAAGTTTTCTTTATGTTTTGTCATTGCTCTTGGGATCCATGATTGTCGTAAACAAAGTAACAGGTTAATTTGATTTTTATGCAAATCGATATTTTTCCTCGTCGATTCGTTGTGTTATTTATATTTTTTTATTGTTTAGTTTTTTCCCACTAAAACTATTTTTTCGGGCGAATCAAACGGCGTCTGTGCGCGAGCGAGTTGTTGCTACTGAAAACTGCAATTTTTTGTCGCTATTTTGCTCTTCATAAGTCTCATTTATTGCGTACAGATGGTTCACATTCTGAGCACACAAGAGGCATCGTTTTAATCAAGTCGAAGACGCACACATCTTCGATCATTGCACCCAACAGAATTCCGACCGAAACCAAATCAAGAAAAAAATATCAAGGAAGAAAAAGCATCCGATGATATTCGCAAATGGAGAACAAAACGAATGAATTATGTTTAACAACAAGACACATTACTAACGACAAAGAAAATAAATGACCGGAAAATGTAAGGAAAAGACTCATACAAAAAACTAAATTGAATCCAAACTAGACGAACATGCACGGAACTCATACCCTGAAAAGGAAAAAAAACTAATGGAAAATATGCTGAATGTATGAGAGCAGGGAATGAAAGGAAAAACCGGAAAAGATGGTCCATTTCAGGTCAAATCACCCCGAAACAGGCGGAAAATATATAAAAATTAAACATCGAAAATGATTTTCATTCAAATGGCACATGAGATTATTTGTTAAAATCCATTACACAGAACGCAAGTCATTGTCACAAATAAACAAACAGCTAAAAAACTGAAATGCAAATGGGAACACGTTTTCAGACACATTATGTAATACTTAGATGCCACACACAAAAATCACCGGATTGAATTCTATGCTAGTATTG
>GL501511.1:0-11136 GCA_000149185.1 Mayetiola destructor
TGGTATTACTTGACGAAGAGTTATATCAATTTTGCGGAAATAATAGATTACAATTCCCAACAGTCCGTTTGTATATGAACTTATGGCTGGCACTATAATGAAGAAACAATAATTTCAGCCTAATTTAAATTTATGTGGCACATTTGATGTCATTCTAAAAGCTATCGTTTCTTCGCCTTATTGTTATATGAAATTTTTCAGCTCAAAGCGGCAGTATAGATCATTGAAGTTTTGAGAGAAGTGAATTCTATTTAAACATTATTTCATGAACAAATAATGATTTAGGAATCCTAATGATTGTGAAATTTGATAGCGAGTTTGGTGGCCAGAAAATTTTTTATTTAACAAGCAGAAATCGATATTACCGAATTCAAAAATACCCAGTAAACCAAACGTATGCATAAGATGAGTTCGAACATTTATGCATATTTATTTGACGAAATCACCTCGAAATGTGTCAAAAATATATTTGAGACAATAATGATTGAAATATATTTCAGACTTATATGATTAACGCATAAATATGTCTGTAATATGCATGTTTCATGCGAATATGCGTGGCAATTCATAGCATGAAATATGCATCTTAAATGCTAATTTGCGTGACATTTGGTTTATTGGGAATGCACCACAGGTTGTATGAGATTCGAAATGTTATCAAAAACTCTTTGTTCTCGAATCTAATTAGAATAAAGTTTCTTGAAATTCCAACGTTAATCGATATAAGCCGATAGGTGTAGTAGGCGAAATGCTCATATAGGATGCTCCTATCATATTATCATAGTCAGATAGATAACAAAACTGATTATCTAGGCTCAAAAAATGCCTAAAATTGATTTTTTGCAATTTTTGACACTTCTAAAAAGTGATCTTTTGTATGGGAGGTCCGTGATAGATTGCACATAGACCGATAAAATGTTCTGAATAAGCGTCATAGATTTTTTATTTGAAAACAAACGTTAATTTCCTCATGGTGTTTTCCACTTGGATATAAATTAACAAAAACTTTCATTTTTGTTGTGGCCATATATTCATTATTATAATGAAAATTAAATTGCATTTAAATCTGTAGAAACTATTTAATCAATTGAAATTTTTGTGAATCGAGGCGATTGCGTCGAAAGTATCGATATGATTTTTTCTTTACGAAAGCAGACAGTGATTCAACTGCTCGTGTCATATTGTGCTTATGTTGACAGGCTTATCCCTGATTCGGCTTATTCTAAGTTGAAAATCACTCACAGCTTACAGTTCACAGCATTCTCTTCATGGAGTTTAGTTTAGCATTTGACAGCTGCCATTCAGATGTAGTATTGTTGTTTATTTAGCAAATGTTGGGATATTACATTTACTGAATTTAATCGGACGATCAAAATAATGTTTTTTATAGTTTAATGGCATAAATTGTAACAATTTTTTCATTATGGAAACAACAACGGGTGAAATCTGTTGTCGTTTGTGTTTTTGCTCGAATGGCAATTTCTTAAATATTTTCAATGATGTACCGTCTGTATTTGATATTGCCGAACTTTTAAAGAAATACTTTCAAGATGAAGTGAGTACAGGAATCCTTTATGAACATGAACAGAATATAAATGACGGTTTTTTATCTTCAGGTCCACCTTTCGGATCCACTGCCAAATATTATTTGTAGCGACTGTTGGCATAAAACTGAATCATTTCATGAATTTCATGAAAAAGTTTTGAGCGAACGTGATAAGTATTTGAGTTCACATCTATATGAAATGGTCATCAAAATGGAACCGGGATCAATGTTGGGTACGTCAATTTATCCGCTTCCATCTTTCCATCAAAAAGGTTTGATCAAAATATTTGAAATTTTGTTTCAGTTGCGGAGGCTTCCGATGGACAATATGATGACTTCGATGTGAATATGTGTGTTGAGACAATAACAGTCAAATCAATGTCCGTTGATGATCAGGATGAAGCATACGATGGGAATACAAGAATTGCTGATAATAAATCAATTATAGATGTAAAAACTAATCAAAATGACCTATATTTTTGGTCCGAGAAAGAAGAAATCAAGGAAGAAAATGTTCAAAATCATTGTAGCCTTCGACTCAAGAGCAAGAATCATATAAAATTGCATTTAAAACCAGACATATTCGAGTAAACTTTTCCCCCAAAACTTTTCAGTTTCCATTTGATGCAATAAACATATTTCTTTTAATTTTATCATTTGAAACCAGAAAAAATATACTATCCCATGCCCGAACCGTTAATCCAAGTCGTTCGTACATCTGCGATATTTGCCAGAGAAGTAAAAGTTTTTATTTCACACCCTTTCATATTTATGTGTAAGAATTGTGCATTGATATTTTATAAAATAAAATTTAATTTTCAGGTTACAAGGAAATGAGAAATTTACAATCTCATATATATCGAATACATCAGACATGTGCTTCATTCATTTGCGATATTTGTCAGAAGAGTAAACATTTTAACAATTTACACAATTTGTAACTGTGCACCAAAATTAAATTATCCTTGTCTTAGGTTTCAAAACAAAGGTGGAAATGAAAAGCCAC
Source organism: Mayetiola destructor (assembly GCA_000149185.1). Classification (NCBI taxonomy): domain Eukaryota; kingdom Metazoa; phylum Arthropoda; class Insecta; order Diptera; family Cecidomyiidae; genus Mayetiola; species Mayetiola destructor. The sequence goes on from GL501511.1 coordinate 2,553, forward strand.
ATATTGGCTGTACATGTTCATGCTAAAACGAATGAGCGGTGTGGTCTCTGCGAAGAAAAGTAAGTATCTGATGCGGCTGAAGTAATCATTATCATAAATATTAATGATTTTAATCTGTAAACAGATTTAAAACTTTCAAGCAACTAAATACACATTTGGAAGCCAATCATCCTGAGGACTTGAATAGTAAGAAAGCCAATTCTACTCACACACACATTTCCAATTCTCAACAAGCTCATTCAATTTTCAGGCATTGAAAGTGACGTGAAGAATATTTCCGTTTTGGACCGGAATAATGAACGACTGAAAGAAGCGCTGCAAACATTTGTCGATCAAACGTGTGACATTTGCCATGTGAAATTGGATTCATTGGCTGTAGCAAGAATTCATTATATAGTCGAACACAAAAAACAACTAGGTTATTTCAAATGTTGCAAATCTAAGCATTACTGCGAGACAAATCTTATCGATCATCTCAACTGGCACGTGAACCCAAAAATATTCACGTATGTAAAAATCATATGCAGCATACCTAATGCCATTAGGAACTTTAATCATAAAAATATCAAGTCTGTTTTTGTTTACAGATGCCGCTTATGTCGAAACAAAATGTTTGGAAGTCGAAGAATATTGATGGCTCATGCAAATGAGCACAAAGCATTACAATGCAAAAAATTCACTTGTCGCACATGTTCAGATATTTTTCCAAGAATTGAAGACTATAGATTTCATATGGAAACCAAGCATGGTGTCACAATACCCAAGCAAAAGTGCTTCCGACATGAATCGGCCTCGAATTCCTTGGGTTGGTTATTTTTTTGAATTCCCGATTTTGATATCAATTGTTGTGAATTAAATGCGAAATTTTTGTGTATACATATAATTAGCTGATCCGGTAGATGATGAAATTCGGAATTCATTATTTTTCGATATGATATGTGATGTGGATGGTTGTACAACGGTGTTTACATCGCTATCAAATGCACGAACACATTACTTAAATGTACACACCATTCCCAATGGTTACATTAAATGCTGTGACATGAAACTTAAAACTCAAGTCGATGTCAAGGATCATATTGCCTGGCACAAAGATCCGGAGTGTTTCAAGTAAATTTTATCGATTTATTTTGAATGTTTATAGATAAAAAAATATAATAATTTGCTTCAAATTGCTAGATGCACAGACTGCACACGCCATCATACTTATAAAAGTAGTCGAGCACTTTCAAGACATGCGATGGAGCTACATTCAAAAATATCATTAGTTCATAAATGTATCATATGTCAAAAAAGGTTTAAGGAAAAGGCAGAATTGGATGCACATATATTGTTGCATCAGAACAAACCGAAATTTCATTGCCCGGAACCGAATTGCGACAAAAGGTGAGAATGAAATATTTTAGTTTAACCAATTTGCAAACTCTAAACTCAATTCGAATTCCAATGGAATTTTCATAATAATCAATTTCTTTTTAAATATGGTCCAGTTTCTTCAAAGAAGGCTATTTGAAATTCCACCGTGAGCGTCATCACCATCCGACAACTAAAAAGAAAAATTACATCTGTGAAGTGTGTGGAGCAGAAAAGTTTAAAACTTTCGTTCAACTTAAAAGACATTTGAACACCGTACATAAGCAAGGACCACAAAGGCCTAAGCAAAAACATCAATGTGACATTTGTTTAAAATTTTATTCATCTCAGGGGAGTTTGTATACGCACAAATTAACTCATAATTCTGAAATCCATAAATGTACCTTATGTGAAAAGGTTTCACCGAATGCGGCCGCATTAGTGTGTCATATGAATGCGGTACATGTTGAAAAAAAGTTAAAGTGTACACTTTGTGATAAGACATTCAAGTTGGCACCAGCGCTGAAGGTATCTGTTTAACCTTATGAATCCAATCCAATTGAATTTTAACCTCATTCTAAATTTCATTTGTTATAGGATCACATCGCTACGCACTTAAATAATAAACAGTGGAAATGTGATTATTGTGATTTGGAATTCTACTGTCGACCAAACATGTATAAGCATCGCAAGCAAGTCCATCGAATAAAATGGGAAGCAGATAAAGCAAAGAAAGAGGCAGAGAGAAATATGTTTTAGGAATAAAGATCGAGACAGAAAAACATTATTCAAAAGGCGCATTTCTTTCCTTTTTACACCAATTCAATATCATAGTAAATATTGTTTTAATAATTTAATTAAATCAGCTCACGACAAAACGACATTTAAAATCATATCCATAACTCATTCGTACTACTCGTCAACTCACAGCTCACAGTATTCATACAAATGTATGTAGTCCGCAGTGTGTTCTAATATTTGACAGCTGTCATTAGTTACAAGCTGCACAAATTTAGTGTATTTGTCTGCATATCGAATGTTTGTTATATTTTGATTTTGTGGCATAATTCGTGAATTATTTTTTGCTATGGAAACAACAACGGGTGAAATCTGTTGTCGTTTGTGTTTTTGCTCGGATGGCAATTTCTTAAATATTTTCAATGATGTACCGTCTGTATTTGATATTGCCGAACTTTTAAAGAAATACTTTCAAGATGAAGTGAGTACGAGAATTTTTCATGAGAATACATAAACAAAATGTAAATGGCGGTTTTCTGTCCTCAGGTCTACCTATCAGATCCACTGCCAAATATTATTTGTAGCGATTGTTGGCGTAAAACGGAATCATTTCATGAATTTCATGAGAAAGTGTTGAGCGAACGTGAAAAGTATTTGAATTCACATTTTGATCATGTTGGGGTCAAAATGGAACCGGAATCATTTTTGGGTACGCCAGACTATATATCTAGACATCCTACGTTAAAGAATATTCGATCAGAAGATTGATTTTTCCATTTCAGTTGCGGAAGTTACGGAAGATCAATTTGATGAGTTCGATGTAAATATTTGTATTGAACCAATAACATTGAAACAAATTCATGTTGATAATAATCAGGATAAAGTACATGACGAATATGAACCATCAGGTTTAGGTTATTCATTAAAAGAAGTTGACTTGTCACTTGCCATAGATGATGATGGATCCAAATTGAATGATTGCATTGTAAAAACGGAATCAAATTTTTGGCTAGGAGAAGATGAAGACTTTGAAGGTATGATTTAATGATCTTTTTCACCTTTCGTTTCGAATGTGATACAAATAATTTGATATTAAAGACAACAAAGACGACTATGGCGACAGTAGTGACGAACATTTCGATCCGGAAACTTCTTCACTACCCAAAAATATAAGGCAATTGAGCACGGTCCAAATTCAGGCAGTAGTCATCAAATACTTCGACATGAACTGTGAAAAATGTGAGACTAAATTTTCGGGATTTTATGAGGCGAAAAGCCATTATCAATTTGCTCATAACATTGCAAGAGGATATGTTAAATGTTGTGATTTGAAGATCAGAGAGCATAACGATTATCAAAGTCATGTACTGTGGCACTTGAATCCAAATGTATTTGAGTGAGTTTATTTATTTTGACTGTTGATGATGATCAATGATGTTCAGAACTAATGAATGACAAACATTATTTATTTATTATTGATTTTAGTTGCTTGATTTGTGATTCATCATTTAAAATTGCGAAAAGCTATCATGCCCATACACACTTACATAAAAATAGTGCATTGAAAAGATTTATCTGCGACATATGCGATGCTAAATTCTCTTTCAAGCAAAAACTTGAACATCATATTATGCAAGTTCATGCGGCGAGGAAAAAGTATTTTTGTAGAGATTGTAAAAACTAGTAAGGATGCTATTATCAATCATTTTCAGACGGCTCAGCAAAGCCGCACATGTGTGCATAAATTGGTGTCACTATGTATATTGTATATACATTGTTCGTGTACCCGTGGTGCTACCACATCATCACACATATGCCAATGAGCAGCTCAGCCGTTTTGCTGCACCGTGAGGCAATCACTGTGGCAATTACATATTTAACCCATATCACTTTGTATATTCTATTGTTATAGTTTTCGTACGAAGAACCAATTCGTTGTGCACAATCGGCACGTGCACTCAGGCCTCGATGCACAGATAACACCCGAACGTATCGAAGAGTTTATACACACCAAATTTGATATGGATTGCGAACTGAAGCCATGTGAAAAGGTCTTTGAATCCTTACACGATGCAAAACAACATTATTTAAATGTTCATAATATTTCGAATGGATGGATTAAATGCTGCAATAGCAAATTCTCATTCAATAAGGGAATGATTGAGCATATTAAATGGCATATTAATCCATCGTTATTTCAGTAAGTATTCCGAACATACGAGATAGAATTGGACAGAATTCAGGAAATTATTGGGAGAACGCAGAATTATTGCGCTTTATTGTCGTACGACGATGAATGTAAAACAAAGAGCGAAACATTTAGAGGACAAGAGTGAAAAGCATAAATCGCATTAGCCCTCTACCTTCTTCTCTCATTTTTTGTGTTTTTTTTCCAATTCTACCTCGTATCCTTTTGCGGGTTGCATTCATATTAAATTGACTACGGATGTATGCGTTTGATAATTATATTTTTACAATATTTAAGATGTGTAGAGTGTGGACAATTGTGTAAATGTCGCAACAATCTAAAAAAGCATATGATGGTACACAGAGAAAAAAGACATAACCGTCAAAAACATGTTGAATATGAAGATGAAAACTTATTTGAATGCGTATACTGTCATAAAACGTGAGGAAAAGAAATGTGGTTTTATATTCCTCAGGGCTAACCATATAGATTTATATATTACAATAATATCCAGTAGCATATACCTAGACTGAATATTATCGGCATATTTCTCACGATGCAGCACACGTATCAGCCTAGTCGTTTGTTTCGAATTTCATGCGATGAGGATCTCACAAAAATAGAAAATAGATTTAAAATTTTCATTTCAAATGGAAATTGCTTATGATTCTTTTCTCCTATTTTGAACTTGTGTTTGCTATTTGAAAATTTTTATTTTGTTCGTTCACTCAACTACTGTACTGCAGTTGTATTTGTATGCATTGAATTAAGCCCTTCACACAGACATTGTTCATTTATCTGAGATTACGATACATATATGTATGCCCAGATTAACCGTTGAGTGAACGAATTTAAAGAGAAACACTGAATATCATCACATTTGCAAATTGTAATTCAAATTAATTGAAAACTTTTCGGGTAAAAAATATGAAATAATATAATGATAAACGATATTCAAAATATCAAGAAGAAAATCCGAAACATTTTTTATTTGAAACGAAAAAGTTAAAATAATATTCAATTTGTACTTTTGTGTGTTTCTCATCGCATGACATTCGAAGAAAACGACTAGGCTAATGTGTGCATATGCGTGTGCCGCATCGTCAAAAATATGCCAATAATATCCAGTCTAGCGATATGCTGCTGTATATTCAAGTACAATATATCTGCATATATGTTTAGCCCTGATATTTCTTATCCCAATAAATGATAAAATTGGAAAAACTTTCTCGCTTCCTCTTTTCAGTTTTCTGAAAAAGTCCAAAATGAATGAACACGTGAAATTTATTCATGAACAAGGTACATTGAGAGATTAGATATTGATCTCACCGTCTTAAAATTGATTTTGTCTACATTTTTTTTTCTAAACTCAAATAGATATTCAAAAAATAAAAGAAGCTGATATGTGGTCCCGCTTTTTCGATATGACCTGCGACAAATGCAAAAATGTTTTTGAATCACTTGAAGAAGCTCGTACTCATTACGATCGACTGCATGATGATCAAAATGGTTACATCAAATGCTGTAATCTCCAATTTAATGACATATGTTTGGCCAAGGATCACCTGAAATGGCATTTGAGTCCACATATGTTCAAGTGAATTAATTGTCCAGTTTCAGTCTGATGCAATATAGTTACCTTTTAATTTCACTATTTTATTGTGAATTTCAGATGCGATCAATGTGGTGAAAGACTGCCAACGGAAAAAGGTTTACAATCACACATTCGAACTGTTCATTCAAGTCGTTCATTTATCTGCGATTATTGTGGTAAAAGTACGAGCAAACTCGAATATTTCTGCAGCCAAATTGAGTATTCATTGACATTTTATCATTTAAGGCTTCAGTTTGAAGGCGAAATTGGTAAAACATATGTTGTGTGTACATGTTCATATTAAAATGAAACATCAATGTGGTCTTTGTGAGAGAAAGTGAGTGCACCATACATAAATAGAAATTACTCATTATTTATTATCATAAACATTCTCAATAGGTTTCAGACTTTTAAAAGGCTGCACACACATTTGGAGATAGCACACCCTGATGACTTAAACAGTAAGCTTGTTTCTGCATTTAGCACACGCATTTCTTATACTATATAGATCTGTATGGCTTTCAGGCATAGTACTTGACAGCAAAAATATTCCTCTTATGGATTTTAATAACGAGCGAATGAAAGCGACGATGCAAGAACTTGTCGATCGAACATGTGACATTTGTCATTTAAAATTGGACACTCTGGCCATAGCGAAACGACATTATTTAACCGAACATAAACAACCAAACGGATACGTTAAATGTTGTGAATTTAAGCTTAAATGGGAGTCGGCTTTAATCAATCATCTAAATTGGCATATTAATCCAAACATATTCAAGTATTCGAAAAATATTTAACGTTGAGAATTTTTCAGATGGAAAATTGTATTTATTTTTTATTTGTTTATTTGTTTGGAAAAGATGTCGTTTGTGTTTGAGAATTTTCGATAGTCGTACAGCAATTAAGGCTCACATAAAAAAACATGAAGCACTTCAAAGTAAACGATACACTTGTGACACATGTTCAGATATTTTTCCAAGAATTACGGATTGTAGATCGCATATGGAAACAGTGCATGGTATCACGATACCTAAGCGAAGGTCCGTTCGACGTGACTTGCCCTCGAACTCATTGGGTTGGTTTTTTTATCATTTTCGATTTTTTTATTGATTATTAAATGCTGTGAATTAAATGCGACATTTATGTGTATACATATATATTTAGCTGATCCAGTAGATGAGAAAAATTTGGATTTTTTAGCTCTCGATATGACATGTGATGTGGATGGTTGTACAACGGTGTTTACATCGCTATCAAATGCACGGATGCATTACTTAAATGTACATACTATTCCCAATGGTTACATTAAATGCTGTGATATAAAACTTAGAACTCAAGTCGATGTCAAGGATCATATTACCTGGCACAAAGATCCAGAATGTTTTAAGTAAATTTTCATTCATTTTTTTTCGATTCTTCATAGATAAAGAGATGTAATAATTTGATTCAAATGCCTAGATGCAAAGACTGTACACGCAATCGTACTTATAAAAGTAGTCGAGCACTCTCAAGACATGCGATGGAGATGCATTCGGAAGAATCTTTACTTTCAAAATGTATCATATGCAAAAGAAGATTCAAAGAGAATGCCGAATTGGATGCACATATGTTGTTGCATCAAAAACAACCGAAATTTTCTTGCCCCGAGTCGAAATGCAACAAAAGGTATGAATGAAATATTTTAGTTATACCTTTCAGATATTTAAAAACACATAGGAACATTGTTATGCTGCCAACGGTATCTCCAAACTTACAAATTCTCAAAAAGATATTGCCCACGCAAATATACGAGCCGTATCTAAGCATATGTATAATGCATTTGTGAATGTCTGACACCTATTTGCAAACTCTAAGCTCAATTCAAATTCCAATGCAACTTTCATAATTTAATCAATTTATTTTCAAATTTGGTCCAGTTTCTACAAAGAAAGCTATTTGAAAATCCATCGTGAGCGTCATCACCATCCGAACGCTGAAAAGAAAAATTACATCTGTGAAGTGTGTGGAGCAGAAAAGTTTAAAACTTTCGTTCAACTTAAAAGACATTTGAACACCGTACACAAGCAAGGACCACAAAGGCCTAAACAAAAATATCAATGTGACATTTGTTTGAAATTTTATTCATCTCAGGGAAGTTTGTATACGCACAAATTAACTCACAATTCTGAATTGCACAAATGCACCCTTTGTGAAAAGGTTTCCCCGAATGCGGCCGCATTAGTGTCTCACATGAATGTGGTACATGTCGAGAAAAAGCTAAATTGTACCATTTGTGATAAAAAGTTCAAATTGGCCTCATCTTTGAAGGTATTTATCATTTCAATCGATAAATTAATTTGTTTTTTCAAGTTGGAATATGATTTCTTTGGTTTCAGGACCACTTCGCCACGCATCTAAATAATAAACAGTGGAAATGTGATTATTGTGACTTGAAATTTTATTGCCGACCGAACATGTATAAACATCGCAAGCAAATCCATCGAATAGAATGGGAAGCAGACAAAGCTAAGAAAGAGTCTGAAAGAAATAAATTGTGAAAATGAAGATTAAGAAAGACGTGATTAAGATAGCTCTCTTGTTTTACAATACAGTGCTCACGTTGCACAACTATATTAGTGAATAAATAAAAAACCCAACACATTCATTCAAAATTTCGAATCGAATATTTTGCATTAAACTGATCGACTGGGTGTTATCGGCATTTGCAT
>GL501511.1:43029-60147 GCA_000149185.1 Mayetiola destructor
TCTATCTTTTTCTATTCTTTCTATTGCTTTTGACCAATTTACGAATTTAGGAAAAAACAACCTAAACTAAACTCAATCCCTTCGTTTGTCTCGGGCAGCTCCATCTTTACGTGGAGCCGGTTGACTTTTTGGTGTTGTTTCAATTCTTTTCCGTTAGTGCAAACTGAAACGCTACAAATCAATCTACAAAATTATCGAACACCGCAGTAATCAAACTTCTACAGTGATGTAACTCCTACAGTGATACAAACTTCGAGTGATTTAACAACAGAAAATATCTGTGAGACTCAAACTTGGGAAGTTCAGTTAGTTAATGGATTAAAAAACAAGGAAATTGCGCAAAAGTGAAACTGAAATACAGAGACAACAACAGAGAGCTTTGTGGGTTTCAAATGGCTTGTGGCATCTAAGATCGAACTAAGTAGTTATTTTTGTCACTCTCGCCTATGTCCCGCCGCAATTTGCCGCTCTCCGCGATTAATCATCGGCAAGTAAAGACTCTTGCCGATTTCCTGTCACAATTTAGGTAAATTTTTGTTGATAATGCAAATACCTTTAACAAAAAAAGGCGAGACATTAGCGAGGTAAAAATAACTACATAAAAAATGATTGAAATGTTTCATTTTTTTAAATTTATGAAATTATGTCGGTATTCAACACTCTTGTTGGATTCAAATATTTTTTCAAATTAAATATTCTTTTTCGTTTTGCTTTTTTTTCAAAATTTTGCACATACCCAAATTGTTGGAATTGGTTTATTCATTTCACCGCACAGATAAAACAGACAAATAATATGATTCAAAGCTTTATCCGACTATGAGATGACTGACTATGAGATCGTTCAATTGTTCAATTGTTTGTTAGACTTTTCATCGAAAGGCTGTTCTGGTGTTACACACTTACACATACTGAATTCCTCTTAGTTAGCTCGCACTGCTTTGATTTTGACATTGACTATCATACCAATAATTTAATGGAATTGGTTTGTATACGGTGCATATAATATGCGGAGATGTTTTCGTTTTTGTCAACAATAGGATTTCCTGGAAAAATATGAGATTTTTTGTTTCTTTGGTTCGTTTTTCATTTTCACATTCACAACTGAAGAAATAGGAAAACTTTTGGGCGATGTTTTCTTTCCTTCCTTATTTCGTGTCCCATTGAGTTGGTAGAGTTGTGATGATGAAACGATGCGAAATTAATTGAAGGGAAAAGGCAATTGACTAATCATTATGCATTGGATATGATCATGGCATGCCGACTTTGATATGGAACCTGTTTTTTTCTTGTCTTTTTGTATTGAGATAAAGCAAGCAGCAATTGAGGACTTTAACATAAATAACGGCTTGAAAAAGAATTTGGATAAATTTTAAATATTGAATGAATGAAATTGGCCTTCGAAAATGGGTGAATGAATAAATGATAATACTCCATGCATTTCGAATTAAAACGTTCAATTGAAAATTGAAATGAATCGATGCGATCGTTATGTATCAAATCCAGGTCAATCTACCTGCTACTTCATATATGAATGGCACAGAATGAAAGTTGAGTATGAAATGAATGAATGAATAGCATGAATTATTATAATAATAATAATAATCGAAAATTACGTTTTCGCATTTTTACGTTTTCGCATTTTTACAGTTTCGCATTATGTTTTGTACGGAATTTTAATATGAATCAATGACAATTTAGACCAAATGGCTTCTTTAGTTTATTTGTTATTATCGTTAAATTTGTATTGAAACGTTTAAACATTACACAGAAAGGAACATTGTAATTCGAATGACTCTCTTCAATTATGATTAACCATGGCTGTGCACATTTTCTATTTTTTATGAACTTGCATAAAAGTGTATAATACAGCAGTGGTCATGCACCAAGAATAAATTGCATATGTGCCGAAGTGCCATGGCCACAACCGAAATAAATGGACAATAATGATGAAAATATTGCAAACTAAGCAATCCCACCAATGAGTTATGCCCCATTAGCAAGAAAAGAAAGTCAATGCAATTAAACTTATAGTGAAAGAAAAAAAAATTGATTCATATTATAATTCCGTACAAAAACATAATGCCAAAACGTAAAAGTGCCAAAACGTAAAAGTGCCAAAACGTAAAAATGCGAAAGTCTAACAACGCATTCATTTCATACTCAATTTTCGTTCTGTGCCATTCATATATTTCAGTCATTATTCTAAAATGGCAAAGTTCTAAAACGGAAAGTTCTAAAACGGAAAGTTCTGAAACTGCCAATATTCATAAAAAAATTCTTTCTATTATTTTTTTTCGATATTGATTTCTTGGGTGACATTGATTTTTTAGGTTTTTAGGAAAATGGCAATTAATTGATATGAATAATGAATAAAAAAATGAATATATGCGCAATGTGCGTTTGATGAATCAATGAGAACTCGATATTCTTTAATTAATTTTTGAATTCCGATTTCCCTCTTTCTTATATATTTGAAAAAAATCTATATATATAAAAATATTCTGGATTTGAAATCCTCGAATCTGAATTGATTTGAATACAATTAATGAGTCTCGATTTTGGTTTAGTCATTGGTTTTAATTCAAAAATAAATATAATTACGAAAAAAAGAAATCGAAATGAATTGCATACCTTGTTAGGGGCGGTCTGGAGTCCATGAAACGGAAGATTCTCATACTCTCCATGATCCGACAACAGATCGGTCCCCAGCGATGATTTGCCGCGCGCTAAAAAAATTTAAAAGAATAAAGAAAATAAAGAAATGAAATTATGCGCTTTCTTTCTTTTAATTCGTGTCAATCCTTGAACAGCAGCCTGAAGAGAAATCAACCAAACTAAGTGAAAACACTGACTTTTTTCGTCGACATATTGATATTGATCATCCAGGGCAATCTATTCATTTAATTGATTCTCTTCGGTACAAAGGACTTGAAACTACGTATGAATAGGAATAATATTTATTTTAATTCATCAAAAGTAATCTTATGATGAACTATTTTCCAGTTTTGAATGCTAACGCATGGCACGGTAAACACATTGAAATATTATAATTTAATTAATTTAGGCACACAAGCAAAATTTCGCTTAAGCTACGACTGAATAACACAAAAAGCAACAACCAAATGCAAAACCGATGGATGCATAATGCCTATTGAAAGAGACCTATATGATATGACTGGGGGTGAAATTTTCCTGAATTGTCTGTTTGGGCCTTTATGGATCAATTACTTACGTGTTGCGAATAAATTCTTTTTCGACCCAATTGAAATCAGTGGAGAATTCGAGAGACTAAATGGATGTAATTTCATTGGTGATCTTTTCAAGTTTGTCAAATTATGTCCAAAAGAAAGATTAAAATAAAACATTATAAAAATCAAGAGAAATGAAGGGAAACAACAATAAATTGACCATTGAGCTCGTCGTAGGACCTTTTGAATTTATTGAATGTGCGATTTTTGGAAAGCAAATCTTCTTTCTGTTGTTCATACAGCGTCAACGATGTCATTGATTGAGAAAATATAAATACTAACCCGATGAACTGCCATTTAGATGCTGTTTATTCGTTTCGTTAATCAATCCGGTGGTGGAATTTGTTGATTTTCTACTACCAAACCAACCAGCCAATAAACTTTTTGCTTTTTTTTTGCCATTATACTGGCCATTTCTATTATTATGATTGTTTTCATTATTGTTGGTGGTGGTTGATTGTTCGCGTCGCCATCTCAATCGGGCCAGTATTCGTTCTATTAAATTCGAGCTGGTAAATCGTAATAATTCATCGTTGTTTGTTGCTTCGCTATTGTTAATTGTGGCAAAAAGTAATCCAATTGTTGTTGTATTATTACCATGGCGCGTTGAATTATTATGATTATCTTTCTGATTTGTTCCATTAATTGGATTATCATTGGGTGGTTTGATGTCTGTGCCTGAAAAAGGCTCCATTGTCGTATCATCATTAATATTATTAACATCTTGTAACAATGCCCGGGCAACAATTTTTGTTTTCGAATCCAATGTTGAATCATGTGTTGTGGATTGCTTGAAATTCCGTACCGGTAATTCCGGTAAAATGGTTGTTGTCGATTTAATTGTATCATTGCCGCCAACCATTGGTGTATTCCGCGCATTTGACTTTGAATTGTTCAATAATGGTGATGCATAGCTAACATTATTTATATTTCCTGCATTTATTGAAGCATTACGTGTTGGAATTTGGTCACGATTTGCGCATAGATTTTGTTTTGTATCATTGCATTTGATGTGAACTAAAACACCTGGTCGCAACGGCCATTTTGGTGGACTTTTCGGAACGTCGGCGGTCGTGAACGATCTTGATGCAGGTGTTTCAGTTGTTGTTTGTGTAGATAAAACACTGTTATGAAGTTAACAGGTTAATTCGGGTTTTTTTGAAAATAAGTGAGAAACAAAAAAAAAATAGAAAATTTGAAATCATAAGATTATGCAAACTACTGATTCAGATTAATTATAAGATTAGGAGACTTATGAACGCTTCGTTTGTTCGACATGGTTTTGAGCTACAATTCACAATTAGGTGATTCCGTATCCCGTATTCTGTTATGGTATCGTTCATGCTTTTGATTTTGTCTATTTGACTTGTATTTTGTTGTCGTTGCGATGAACAAATGTTCATATGTTTATTCAAATAGAAAATACTGCTCCTTTTTGCCAATCCTTCAATTAAAAAATTTTATACAAAAATTCCTCGTCAAATGAATCCTTTATTTAATTTTCAAAGCAGTCCCAAGCATTTGTGAACACTGGCTACTGAGCAAACTAGAACATATGTAGTACAATCCTCACACAAGATACCTATTAAAAATGTCCGGAAGCCAATTCAAATCGATTGAATTCCTAGCGAAATTTGCTGTATTGTTCGAATCCTCTTCTCTTTCACTATTCATCTCTCTGTGATTCATTTCTGTTTCATATAGTATTCAAGTCAATTAAATAATCGGTTCATTCTTCAAATGAGAATTTCAATGAACAATATCCGTTTTAGATGGTAGTTTGTGGTTAGTTTTGAGTTTCTTAAAAAGCAAAATTGTTCATGAAATTGATTTATCATTCAATTTAAGTTCAATCGGAGAATCTTCATTCCATAAGTTCCAGTGTTTGGATCAGATAAAATTGATGAATCGATCAGATGTTTCTTTTCTGCATTCTGCCATTCGTGATTGGATAAATGAACAGATTTTTGGTTACAACAATTCCGACCGAAAATCAGAACAAAGAAATCGATGATTACTGATAAATGCCATTTCAATTGATACTATATAAATAGCTTATCGAATTATGATTTGCGTATTCCGAACTGCACAATGTCATTCATATAATAATTTTCTATATATGAAATGTTAGTCCAATTAAGCTATAACCGACACTTAATACCAGATATCTCTGTGTGCGTAAGATTAGCAGCACTGATGAATTTAGTGTACTGACTAGCGCGCTGATTCGCATGTGCTCACGCAATGTATTTGACGCATGAGTTTGCCAGGAGGCGGCTCCCTCAATTGAAATGGTGACAGTTGAACTGTTTTTCTTGAGCTCTAAACATAACCTTAAAAAACATATGAGAGAGTGGGACACAAAATAGTATTTGTTATAAGTTAGAACATAGCATAGAGAGGCCGCCATGTTGGAAAAAGAAGAAGCAGTATCGTGGACAGCCGATGCCGCCTCCTGGAGTTTGCTCTCCACTGAGCTGAACTTGAAATGTTGAAAAATGAAAACAACGAACTGTCAGAAAAATTTTCTAATATTTAAATGAACAAAGAAACAATTAATTCACTTAATGAAAACTGTTCCATTTCCTAATAAATAAATTAATAAATTCGTTTGTACAAATATTTATAAAATGATTCTTTTTGCCGTAATTTCTAAGGTTAAGCAAGAAAGAAAAAAAAACAATGAAAATATGAGAAAAAAATCAGCGCTAGTCAGCACGCTGAATTCATCAGTGCTGCTAATCCAATGCACGCAGAGATGTCTGCTTAATACACATGTCTATCAGGGCATTTTACTGATAAATCTGTGTAATGAAAAGGCGACTTTCAGATGTAAGCCAGTTTCACATTGGTGAAAACGTTCGATGCTCGAACTTCCAATCAATTCAGATATTTTTGTCAAATTTCATTAAATAAAATGAGTGGATGGTTTTCTTCAATATTACTGAATTTACATTGTTGTGTTCGAGAAAAAATTAGAGAACACATTCGTGGCGAATTTGAATGAAAAACAGTATGTTTGAGAAACAATCTTTTATCAATAGATCTTTCTTTGTTGTCATACTGCCAAAGTGATGGAAATATCAAATAATATTTATTTGAACGTTTCGTAGCGTTGAAAATTGACATTTCAGTCACGAGAGGCGCGCAAAATCAGGGGTCTCCATCGCTCTTATCTAAATACATGCTAATGAGAAACGCTGATGTCGATGAATGCTGATTGAGTCTGTTCACTTGCTAGAATGGTAAAAGGTAACTGTTTACGGCCGCAAAAATGGTCAATAAAAGAAATGAAATGAGACGAAATATCCCTCAACTATTGAACCAATGGACAATAGATATTGCACACATTTGATGGACGAAAATCAAATACTGAATACACAATAAGAGATTTCTGACAATAAAATATAATAAAAATAAATTTTTTTGCTGGTTTTCATTCTTATGATTCTGTATTTGGATTGGATTGAATTGGATTGCATTTCATATAATTGAATCAAATTGAATGAAAAAGACCCACACAGTATATTTTTTTCGTATTCCTCGTTGCGATAAGGAAATTAAAGGAAAGCAAGCGAAACACTTGTCGACAGGACAGCAAAGAAATTCATATGATGATGGAAACATGATTAAATTCCAACATTTTCCATATATAATGGAATTTTGTGTACAATACAATTAACCCAACAACCATGCACACCCCATACTTCATACTGACGCAGCAAAAAAAAACATGAAAATGACTTGATTTTCTCGCCTGAAATCTGTACGATTATAATTCACTGGTTCAAAATGAGAACATTGAAATAGAACACAATACAAGATACAAAATTTACTGACTCTAAGTACTAAACATTGAATATTGAGCACTTGTCGGTTCTTGGTAAAATCCATGAAATGGACCATTCTCCAATTCCAAGGAGTACCGAGTACAATGTACAATGTAACTTTGAAATTTTCGAAAACCTGAAAGTAAAGTGAGTGCAAAATGCTTTATTTCTATATATTTCTTTGTTCACCAAAACTAAAATGAATTTGACGCAATACAAAAGATCGTTCGTATCACAAAAGAATAAAAATTTGATGATGGTAACAAAAATAAATGGTTTCAAGCAGTGCTGATTACGAGCATACATTTTGAGGTTCGTTACTGGCTTTGCCTTTAATTTTTGCTTTGCTACCATCGATTGTGTTCGTTTGCTCGTGTTCAACAATTTTTTTCGATTGCTAGTTTTCGCTCTTATTCGCTCGTGGAGCGAACATGCTCGTCTACTGTTCTATTGAAACATACTTTTCCGCACTGTTTATAAATGATTTTTTAACATTTTTTTCGAAAAAATGCAAGGGGTGACCCTTTGGCAAAACGATTGTTTTTCTATGCGTTTCAGTCGCTTTCCCTTCGATTGAGAAAAAAAAAAATTCAAAAATTTTTAGATTTTTTTTTAAATATTATTTTATCTATGCGTTTCGGACGATTTCCAATAGATTGGCAAAATAAAAAAATAAAAAAAAATAAAAAATTGTTGAATTTTTTTTCGAAAATCAATCAGGTTTTAGTGGGTTTTAAGAGATTCTATGGGATCTCATCAGGATTTTTTGAGATTTTATCAGATTAAATGAAAACTATGGGGTTTTTCTATGATGCTTCCCTATTGAGAAGCCATCAGCTGTGCTCCACGGAGCCAAAATCAAATTTTTTGTGGATGACTGGAGGTTTTAGCGGCTTTGCATTCATCGCATTCACTGGGATCTGAGCTTCTTTTTTTATGAACTACAGAATACACAATCACAACTTTTGGACAATTCTATTTTTCATCGCACAATCAGATTTTGGATAGGTCATGCAACTGAAGGTAGGTAGAAACAACCAGTTCTATGAAGAGTGGAGAGGTTTTTATGCATTCATTGTGTCTTTGCGGTTTTGCTGAAACGATTTTCCCACTGACCGTTGGTGTTCCATATTGGTTCCGATTGGCCATTGGGAATTAATAAATATGAATCTTTCATATACATGTGTTCAAATTGGCACATGTACATACATATTGGAAATATCCGTGAATGATGATAAAAGAACCATTGAGTGATGATAAGTATTTTTCTCAACAGGGAAAATAACTAATGAAACAAAAAACATAATAAATAAAATAAACGAACGAACGAACCATTGCAAACTAAAATCAGGCTTGAAAATTGGAAATGGATCGATAAGAAGGTTTGCTGGTGGCATGTATTCAGCTTCCGTAATTCCATGAAAAGTCTTCGTTTTTGGGATCACGAGGGTAAAAAATTCAGAAGCGAATAAGGAACCGACGCCAGCATATCCTCTGTATCGAAGTCTTCATTAACCCACAATTTCCAGGTCTGTGACTAACGAAAACTAAATGAATGTTTGAAAGTGAACATAACAATAACAATACCATTGAAATTAAAAAAAAATACACAACGCCAATAAACACAATCAAATGTAAAAAAATATGGAAACAATGCATGACGGTGAAACGAATATGAGTAACGAACGGCTAATCGGAATATGAATTTTCCATTTGAGGAAAAGACACCTTCCAAACAGAGTACATTTGAATTTTTGTGAGTATGAAAAAAAAGAACAAATTTTTTTAAGCCAACAATATGTGAACAAACACAGAGTACATAAATCATGTGGAGTTTTTTTTGTGTGTGTTAATTTTTTGTAGTGGGGATGAATGATATTTTTGCTTACCTATGATTTGCACTGATGGACGTATGATCTTTACAGATTATTGTTTTTATTTTACATGGCGATTTTATTAATTTTGTTTTTGTTTTCATTCGTGGATTCGGTTACATATGGAACATGAAACATAAGTTTTGTGTGTGTGTGTGTGTTGTTTTTTTTATTTGAATCGACAAAGTTTTTTATTTATTATTATTTCACGTATGGATCATAGTTTAGATTTCGTTAGAATTGTTGTTTTTGATTGACGACGCAAATGATGATGCATCGAATATGCAGTTTTTTCGGCACGATAAAAAACCAAACGCACACCACACAAAAATATTCAAAATATAACGAAGATGTTTCACAGAATCAAATACAATGTTGAATAAAACACAACACCATTTTTTTGTGATGGAAATCGGAAAAAAGACAAAGGAACAAACAAGTATTTAATGAATTGAAGCGTTAGTTTTGAGAAATGTTTCCGGATGCGCTCGGCAAAGCCGAAGCGTCGGTCTCGCTTGAGACAAAGAGCAGCTCATTTCATTGCGTGTGTCGACGTAGGCTTGACGTATGCATGCATTGTCTACGCTAATGCCGTTTCGTGTAGATGCGCTCGTCATTAAATAAAGAAAAAATCTTTCTTCAGACAAAATATCATTTATTTCTTTCTTTAATGACGAGCGTATCTACGAAAAACGGCATTACCACAGACAATACATGCGTACTTCAAGCCTACGTCGACGCACGCAATGAAATGATCTGGTCTTTGTCTCAAGCGAAACCGACGCTTCGGCTTTGCCGAGCGCATCCGGAAACATTGGATTTGAGTATGCAAAAATTTTGAGGTTACAAATGGAATGTTTATGCTATTAAATATGAATAGTAATAGTATGTATGAGTATGACAAAGTACAAATGAAGCGAATTAGATCGCAATAATTTTGAAGGCCTAAATGAGAAGGTTTGAGGTCTAGCTGAACGGTCAAGAGTGAATATGACACAAAAAACGATTAGGACTTGTTGTTTCGTTCGTTTTCTTCTTCTTTTGAATAAAATTGTTTACATTAAAAAACATGGAATAATTAATAAAATAAAATAAGTAATGAGAATGAATTTGTTGATGAAGAACTAGACAAAAAAACTGGATTTGAATAGGAAATGAAAGCCAATACATATTAATTTGCTCATATAATTAAAAATGTATTTCTTCGAAGAATGAAAGAAGCCAATTTAATTTTAAGCTGAAAGGGTATTAAAGTAGAAAAATCAAAACATTTAAATTAAATTAAGATACACGAAAATCTCAACAAATAAAATGAATCAAATTTTATTGGCGATTGTCGATTGTCATTTGTCAATACGTATATACGCGCATAAATGTAGCTAGGTAGTTGACAACACAATGAGGAAAATCAATTGGCTATAATTATTCAACTACACAGTTAGAAGTGTCATGGTAAAGTGTTACAATGTGATATTGTAAATCAAACATTTACGATATCATTGTAATTTGTCACAATTCCATTGTGAACAAATTTACAATTGTGATCATAAGCTCAAACAGAATGCGTTCATTTCGCGTAAAATTGTCTAAAAATGATTCTTGTGAACGTTTGATTTTCTGTATGCTTAGGCCGCTTTGCGCCATTTTTGCATTCTGTTTCATTCGGATTCTTCGTTCTTAGGAAACGCACTGCCTAATATACAAGTATATCGCGCTAGCAATATACTTGTATGCGATGGTGTATACGATATTATTGAAATCCGGTGAACGCTTGAATAAATCAAATAAATAAAAACATACCGAAAGTCAAACGTTCACAAGAATCATTTTTAGACAATTTTACGCGAAATGAACGCATTCTGTTTGAGCTTATGATCACAATTGTAAATTTGTTCACAATGGAATTGTGACAAATTACAATGATATCGTAAATGTTTGATTTACAATATCACATTGTAACACTTTACCATGACACTTCTAACTGTGTAAAATTGAAATAACACAAGTAAAAACTTACAGATAAAAAATGCTAATTCCAAGCCATTCACACAGTAAACATTAAAATTACGCTATTCCACAGTAAAATACGTACAAAAATATGCTCAAGTGGCATCGTTTTAATGTGAAACAGCGTATTTCAAATGTTTACTGTGAAACGGCTTGAAATTACTGTGAGAACTTCCTTTTAATGTTTCGGAACGTTGAAATGTCAAATTGACGTTCGGCAGTTTTTGCGACTTGTGGCAAATTAGTTTAGTGTTTTCACAGTTACTTCAAGCCGTTTCACATTAAACATTTAAACACGCTGTTTCACATTAAAACGATGCCACTTTAGCATATTTTTTTACGTTTTTTACTGTGGAATAGCGTAATTTCAATGTTTACTGTGTGTATGGCTTGAAATTAGCATTTTTTAACTGCGAGCTTTTACTTGGGAATATGCGAATATTCCTTGTATTTCGTTGTTTATGGAAAATACAGGCGACTTTTCATCAAATGTTGTTTAAAGAAATGATTTTATTGTTAGATTGAGATAAGGGATAAGGATGTAAAGTATTATTTTGCAAGCAATTTCAGTATATTCATAGGGAGACAGGACTTTAGAGAACTGTTTTGGTTACTCACATTTATCCTTTTGTCGACGCTTCCGACAAACACAAATTATGATGCAGCATACAATAATGACCAACAATAAAAGGGCTGCAACCGATGCAATAATTATGTTCATTGGCCCGATCGGTTTCCACCATGGCTCTTGACCTGAAATATACCCATTCAAACAATCATAATTAAATTACATTTTCAATTGCAATTCCAACGAAAAATGAAATAAAATAAATGAATTTTATAAAATGAGCTGAATTCAATTAACTTCACGAACGTTCTCTTTCGACCCGAAGCAAAAAAATTCATTCTTGTTCGCTTGTGATCGTGGAAAAAAAATCCGTTCGTGCCAGTTCGTTTGTGACCAAAAATTTTTAGTGTTCTTAAAAAAATCAAAAATCCGTTCGTATTCGTTCATAATCGCCACGAACACAAACGACCACAAACGAACACGAACAAAAGCTTTACTCTTTACGTTGCCTACAAACTCATTTTTAACAAAAGAACAACATTTGCAAATTATAGTTTTAATGATACTTACGTTTTGGCCAAACTGTTATTATTGCAATGAAGAAGGAAGCGTGTCATGAACATTTGAACATTTTGAATATGAATAAATATGATGATGAGTGGTGAGGATTAGTGGTAGATAGAGATGGTTAGTTGAGTAATGTTTGTGTTCGAATTTTTGTTTTTTTGTTGTTTTGGTTGTTTTTTGTTAAATTTTTTGAACAGGGAACATTTCGAGTTAGTTTTGTCCGTTTGGGATTTGGTGAAATTGAAATATAGAAAGAATGAATAATTAACGGCGCTTAGGATAATTGTAAAAAAGATTATTATTAAAATAATTGAGTGGGTTTTTGCTTTGGATAATGTTTCCCTTCTCCTTTTGTGTGTGTGTGTTATTGTTTGTTTTTTCCATGCACGGAATGCTGTAGAACAAACTCTAAATGTCATGAACAGCGACACAAAGCAGAAGTGTCAAGATGGTGCAAAAAAAGGGACTTTATTATGAATTGTCACTATTGAGAAATATTTTCTGTAGCTGGCGCATGAGTAAACGGCTGATTGTTTTAATGTTTTGTAATGAAAATACTTGAAGCTCAGTCGAAAAGAAATTTATGTTTATAAAACCTGACGCTTCTGCTGATAGCGTTCCGGCAAGTTAGTGTCCACATTCCGTGCATGGTTTTTTCTGTGTATTCATTGTTCCAATCTGATTTAGCTTTTCGCTTAGACATAAAAGTATATTCTTTTCATACCGTTAATTTTAATTTCGCATTCAGTTCCGATGCCAACGGAATTGTTGGCAATGCATCGATATTCAACATTTTTCTCATTGTTCAATGGCAGAGTCGTTGATGTACCAGATCCAGTGCCTCGTGCCCAGTCTTCCAATATTTCCGTTTCGTTTCCACTTTTCATCAACCATTTGAACGTCATCTGTTTTGTTTGCATGTGTGTGAGCAAAAGAGCATTTATTTCATTGAAATTGAAAATGCCAGAGCTTCAGAGCTCAATCATAGTTTGCCGATGTGCATGAAATTTACCTCTTTTGGATTTCCGAATGCTTCGCATACCAAAGTCTGTTCATCATTCATGGTTTTTTGGAAGATCGTGCAATTCGGTTTAACTATTTAAATGTGTTTCGTAGAAAAACCCAAACAAAAGCATATTTAGATAGGAATGCAAGCATCGCATTTTAAGTTTTAAATATTGGGTGTACAGTGTACAGTGTACAGTGTACAGTAGCGTGTCCCAACTATTTTGAATCAACAATCAACACATACTTCTAGTATCGTCGTGGGTTTTGGGTTGCAATAGTAAAAGAAAAGCGACTAAAAATCTTTCCTCGTCTTCATAGCGCGGAAAGAGAGTCCGTGTTTTCGCTTGATTCTTTATAGTATTCAAGAGAGTATTATTTGAGCAAGATACAAAATTCATGGCGACTAGATCATGATTCCGTCGCACAAAATTCAATTCTATTTCTACAATGCGATGTACAGTAGCGTGTCCCAACTATTTTGAATCAACAATCAACACATACTTCTAGTATCGTCGTGGGTTTTGGGTTGCAATAGTAAAAGAAAAGCGACTAAAAATCTTTCCTCGTCTTCATAGCGCGGAAAGAGAGTCCGTGTTTTCGCTTGATTCTTTATAGTATTCAAGAGAGTATTATTTGAGCAAGATACAAAATTCATGGCGACTAGATCATGATTCCGTCGCACAAAATTCAATTCTATTTCTACAATGCGATTTTTCGAATATCTGAAGTTTCCCTTGCAAAACCCCGATTTTGATCAAGTAGTCAAAAAATTTGTATGTCTCTCAAATAATATTCTCCCGAATACTCCAAAAAATTGATTAAAAATACGGACTCTCTTTCCTTACTTTGAAGACGAGGAAAGATTTTTGGTCACTTTTCTTTTACTATTGCATCCCAAATATCATGACGATCCTTAAAGTATGTGTTGATTTTTTATTCAAAATACTTTGAACACCCTAGTGTACAGTGTACAGTACAGCTTAATTTCCATCGTTTTTTGTTCAAGACTGAATGTTGATTTAAAAACATTGATTATTCACTGATTATTCAAAGTCTCAGGAGGGGGTACCCCTGAGGTCCACCCCCTATGATCATCACTGCAGTCAATACTTTGTCAAATTCTGGGGTGAAATCGATGTATAATTGAAAAAAATACGATTGGCATCATTCAATTTTTTGTCAAATGTCAGGTTTGACAGATTTTTGACATTTGTCAAAAAAATTTTTTTCGAAAATGATGTTTTCCGGCATGAATTTGGACATTTTCGATGTTGTCCGTAATTTGACCGAAGGACACATACTGATTCTTATAGCATTTTGATAGTACTTTTACATAAATCCATTGGAAATTTAGTTCCAATGACATTGATACTACTTACGATATCTGGCGCAAAACGATGGAAATTTAGTTGTACACGACATATAATGTAAATTTTCTATTCGATAATAATGTAAACTCACATAATATATTAATTCGCATTTGTGCCGTTTGATTTCCATGTTTGTTTCGTGAAACGCATTCATAGATTCCATCATCTTCTCGTTTTAATGGTTCATAAATATGTAAAATTGGCCCATCGCTTTTGACTTGACCATTTCGTATCCATTGATATTGAAGCGGTGGATATGCATTGCCCGAACAATATATTCGTGGTGGTGATTGGCCTTCTTCCACATCGATTACATCATGTGGAATGCTTGTATTTTCCGGTGGATCTGTGGATACATTTTGTGGAAATGAGAATATCAATCGTAGTAGTTTCGTAACGTACTACAATTGTGGCTAATACTATCATAGTTGATAGTAATGACATTCGGTTAGCATAATAATAAAATATATAAAATTACACAATAAACAATACACATACATTCAACATGAAAATCGGTTAATCCTCGCACACCCGGTCCTTCACTATTCGCCGATGAAACGCATGAATAATTTGCATCGTCTTGATGAATGTCCAATTGTTGATCCGGCCACGATGATAAATTAAATTGTAATGTTGATAAAACACTTTCAAAATCACCGATCGCCTTATCGGCTGGCAAAAATGATTCCGATATCGTATAATGAATGTCACTTTTTTCAATGCCAACTCCATCTTTGTACCAAGTTATTGTGCACAATGGTACGCATTCAACGCGACACGATAATGATATATTCTTAGCCGAATACAATGCAGCTGTTCGAGGCTGTAAGTTTTGTATAAATGCCGGTTTCGCTAAAACATCTAATTCAATGGTATCTGATTGTCCAATACCACCTTTATTATATGCATAGCATGAAAAATTTGTGCGGGAATCTAAACCAATATTTTCAAATGTAATCATAGCTTTATCGTATTGTAATATATAGCCGCCACGCTTCCAAACATATTGTGTTGCATTCGGATAGCCGCCATCTTCGATCGAACAAAATAATGTTATCGTTTTCTTTTTACTTGCCATCAATGGATAATGTAACAATTTTGCTTTGCCTGGTGCATAATATACAAGCAACTCTTTGTCAGCGCTTCGATTGCCCCAGCCGGCTGAATTTTGGCCTTCGCACGAATAATTACCGAGAAAATGTCGTCCAACATTTTCTAATAATAAAATATCTGGATCGACGCCACACAGCGTATCGTCCCCATTTTCATTGCATTCGGGCAACTCTTTCAGAATTCCACCATCCAAAAACCATGTAACACGCGATAAAATCGGTGGATTTCCTGATAAAATGCGACACATTAATGTCACATTGACCGCATCGCTTTCAATGATGTGCGAATCTGGTTCCATTACAAGTTCAACAACCGGTGCATCTTTTTAGTTCATTTTATGAGTAAAACACACACATCCATGCGAATATGAGAACACAAAACATAGGATAAAAACGTTTTTGTAAAACGATAAAAATTGAACAGGAAAAAGAAAAGAAATAGAGAGAAAAAAACCTGTCAATGGGTCATTTTATAATAAAATAAGGACGAAAATTATGTGGAAAATGGTTTAAAGTTCTGAAATATTCTCTTTTCTACTCCAAAATTGGATTTACTTTGATTGATTTTTTAGTCGGATTAAATTATATACGGAATCAACCAAGAATGTGGTAAACAACAACAAATAACAAAATCCTATGCACTGTACAAACACAAATGCTTTCTCATCCCTCATATTATCGTATTCATTTTTGCAGCTACAAATATTTTACAGTAAAACCTCAATAATCGGACGAGTGTTCGCAATCGGTTATTTTAAAATCAAAATTTCAAATAAAATCATTTGATTTTATTTTGTTCAGAACGTAATACAAAATAAAATGTTTTTATTTTGGAGGCTGGAGATTCAAAATCAAAATCACTTTATTTCGTATTTTTCTTCTAGTATAAAGAAATCAAATGATTTTGAGCATTATTTTGCACAACGAACCATATTTCGCGAACCATGAATGCTAGAATATTCTTATTTCATTTTTTATGGATAGGACATCGAGTAGTCCCGGTAGTATCCAACTTGATTTTGAGTGTGAAAGAAACAGAAGAAGTGTAAAAGAGAGACAGAAGATGAGATAAAAAGAATACATTGGATGATGTATTTTGGCATTACGCTCATTCGGACACACCATTCATTTTTTTTTAACACATCAATGAAAAGTTTGACTGTGACGTGTGTTCTGAAACTTAAAACACCCTCTAGCGGCGCCCTTTATATAGAGCTTGATAACACTCTGCCCGCCCCAAACGACCTCCTCGACATGGGCCCTCCCAATAGTGGACTACTACTATTCATTCGGGCACAATTTTCACTTTTCGGATCTTATTATCTATGGACGAATTGAAATAGAATGATTGGTAGTGGCCAGTTGGTTTCAATTTTCTATTTTCCCGTGTCTACTTATATATCGTTCCAATTAATTTTTTGTCTCTCTTTCACACACACACACACACACACACACACACACACACACACACACACACACACAATATATATATATATATATATATATATATATATATATATATATACTATATATA
>GL501511.1:92144-111118 GCA_000149185.1 Mayetiola destructor
GGTTTAAGTTACTTAATAGCTTCAAGTTACTTGAGTAGGTTTTAGTTACTTAATAGCTTCAAGTTACTTGAGTAGGTTTAAGTTACTTAGTGACTTCAAGTAAGTAAGGTTTAGCAGGAAAAAAGTAAGTAGGTTGGAAAAATAACTACTAGTAAGTAGTAGGCAAATTTCAACTCACTTGCAGGTATGCATTGCACATTACGCCCGTAAATAAGGAATGAGGCAGCTCATAGGAGCACCGAAAATAACAGACAGCGTTTCTTCTTTAATACCAAACTTAAACTCTCAGAACCGACCTCTCACTCAGCATCAAGTAATTCCAAACACGACTTTTCTTATGCCACTCGAATTAATTTTCGTTCATTCTTATTTTCACTCTTTTTTATTCGTTCGTCGAAATGTATATTCTATGTTCGCTTATTGCACATGACTATGTATGCACGATGCACATTGTACATTTTAATGCGTTCTGCCATTGAAATAAGCTTCCATTTTAAAGTAGAGTTATTGAGTTTCGGTTTGATTCTGTCACTCTCTCTGTTCACTGCATTCGCATATTTCTTAACACTTTAATGAAGGATAACAAACGATATTTTCCGGTTCGTTTTCATTTTATCTCATCCATCTTACACTCTTCTGCAATTCTCCGATCGTACTCTATGAATCAAATGTTGGTTCGTAAACATGGACATCGGCATATTATAATTATGAACAAACATAAAATCCTTATTTTCAATACACGCATTATCTCCGGCATAAGTACAAGACACTATATTTAAACCATTTTTTCAAAAGGCAAACAAAGAAGGCAGATATAATGTATGTTCATGTGTGTATGTTTTTCTTTTGGCTCTGAGTTCTGAAAGCATTCTTCCGATCTAATTCTGGCTCAATTTTGTATGTCCTCGGCTTTTTTCTTCGCATTCGGCTGATAAAAAATAACATAATCAAGCCAGAGCTTGTTTTGAGTGACACTTGTTTCATGGATGTTGAACGAAATGGATTTCTACCAGCTCTACTAGAGCTACCAAATGAACAAACAATAGTTAGTAGTCAGTTATTTCCATATAATAAATGTTTTATATATCACCACCACCATATCCAAAAAATAGTACAATTCATATTGTACACTCTAAAAATTGTTTTTCACTCGATTTGTTGCTTTTCAGATGTTATCAGATAGCATAAAATAGACTGCCGAGTGTATAAATCACAAATAATGAAAATTTGAAATTAAATTAAAATTTTGAAAACGATTCTAATCAAAAAAAATTTAGAGGCCTACCTTGAGACCGGAGTAGGGCTTGAAGCAAAATAAAAACAAATATGTGTCAGAGTATAATATTTTCTCAACCTTTCGAATGGCCCGTATTACAAGGCATAAGACGCAGTACCACCATATTCTGTCAAAATCTCTTCGCTTCCTTCAAACGCTCGTAGCGCCACGTTTGGACAAAGTAACGTTTGGGCAAAAAGAAAAACAGAATGTACAATTCAACACCAAATGTACAGTTTCATTCGTTTTCAATTCTTTGAAGAGTTTAGTTGAGTAGAGATGGCCAGAAAAGATAGTTTTCAGTTAATGAATCATTATTTTTTGTATTTGTTTATGCAAGAAGCAACACAAAAAAATCATCGCAATAAAATCTTTATTTTATCACCATTAGCACTGATTATTTAAAATTAAACATGTACAATTAATTTCAAATCACAGAAAAAGATAATATAGTGACAAAAACGACGCAGTTTCTTCAATATTTCCATTATTGTTGTTTACAATATTCAGTTTGCCTTTAACATTTGTCAGAGATAGTTCGAAGTTGTCCGAAGGTAACGCTAGTAACGGACAAAGGTAGGCGGAATATTTTTACATTGACAGTATTGGGAATATGGTGGCACTAATAAGATGTTACTTACACCGAGTTAAATGATGAAATAATTCGTGTTTTCGGCAAATGCTGTCCCTTGGACAAGATCTACAACTTTCCAGAAGATTGTTTTTATCTATCTCCTGCGGAGGTGGGAGCGAGCAGAATATAGCAGAACGTTAGCAAGCAGCAGGCCAATTTTTCATAGCAGAAGCAAGCAAGTTGAGACCGTATTTTTTCAATTTGGAGGCAAAAAAAGGAACTTTTTTTCGAATCGATCGGGAATTGATGTCAAACCATATCAAATACTGAAAAATACATCTCCTATCAATTTACATTATCAGATTCGATTTACTTCTAGCCTTAGGGTTCTCCTCCATGAAGTCCATTCTGACCCAAATATAGATGCTTGCTTAGCAAATAGTACCTGCTCTGGCAGTGAAAGCAGCAGCAGCAGGCAAAAATTGAGTTGCTCCCATTTTAGATCTCCTGTCAGTGAGGCTGCGTACCAGTAATCTATTTCTCAAACTAAATACAGCAAAGGAGAGTCAAGTACGCGTACTCGAATAATACTTTCCAAGCCTTGGGCATGATTCTATTGGTATAGAGTAATGGTTGAACATTTGACAATTATTCAGTTGTAATAATTAACGGCATTAATTTGACATATTCTGTAATAAACCCGTTCCAATTTCTTCCTTTTTTCGCAATGGTTTTTATTTTTGGTTGAAGTGAGCGAATGATTGAATGAGCTTACCAGAACGCTTTCAGTGAAATTGAATAGAATGGGGATTTAATCACTTGGAAATCTTTAAATTGATTCGCTCATTTAATTTCATCGGAAATTAGAAATGTGCTGTTTTTTAATTTTTTCATCAACACATTTTCCTATGTTACAGAAAGAATGAAATATTTTCCAATAAATTCAGAGATTCGGTGATAATTGATTTGGTGAGTTTTGTCAAATTGCATAGAACATGGAACGATTTGATTTTCCCCTATTTTCAAGTTTCGCTTGGTTTCCACAGATAATTTGGAATGCATTGAACTTTGCAACAACAACAAAAAACGAACATCGATTCAACATACAAAATAAAGTTAATAACTTGATACAGTGCACAGTGAATTGAATCGATTCCCAATCACATCATCACTCAATTTGTTGTGTGCATTGATGGATAGAAATATATAAAATCAATAAACGTATTTTATAATATTTGGCCAAAATTAACCGCAAAATTTGAATGCATGTTTAACAGTTCGGGCTTGGTTTTAATCGAAATTATAAACATATCAATTCGAAACAATATTCTCTTGAAATCCAGGTCCATCAATTTACAAATGAACATCAAAAAAGGAATTATTATTATTATTTATTCCTTTGATCCTTGAAATTTCAAAACGTGTTCATTTCGTAAGTTTTTTTATTATTTCGCTATTCGAGTTTCACAGTAATGGTGAATATATGTGTTCATCGTTTGCATTTTTGCTCAATGCATACTATAAATCATAAAATATTATAAAATTTCGAAATGAGTAATACAAACTACTATAAATCATCGAAAGACCGAAAAAAATGGAAAAAAACTAAACCATTTTGAATTTATTTATTTGATCGTGCCCTGAGTCCTGAAAAATCTATTCATTTATTTCACAGTGTTATACATATCTGCGCAGTGTTGGTTTGCGGCGTTGAGGCTTGTGCTTTTTGAGTGTATGGAGAATATTGAATGCACTCGCTCTGTGATTTATTTATTTATATTTTCGTCTGTAATTTTTTTGTGCTTCCTAATGGTGCTTACAGCATGCCATTCGTGTGTCCTTCCATTAGCTTCAATTGACGATTGTTAGAAGTTTGAATTAGTTTTGTAAAAAATGTAGATAAAGATCCAATCGACTATTTACACGAAGCAATGAATCGACCTAAAAAACCCTCACAATTTGAACATAATTTCTATTGTTTTTTTGGATCTGAAGTATCAACCGCACAAAAACCATAGTATGAATCCATTGAAGGATTTCCCACGATAAAAACAATACTTTAATAAACTCATCTGGCCTTAATTAATGCAGTCAAGCGGAATCAATTGAATTTATGTGTATACCTAATGCTGCCAACTGTCCGCCGCGAAAAGTAGTATTAGTAGTAGTAAAAAGGCAATCATACCTAGTGTCGAATTGATTTTTTTTAGAAAAAAAATGATGACCGGGGGAAAATTCCCATCGAACAACTTTTTTTTTGGAAAAAATCAACTTTTTTGGAAAAAGAACTTATGATCGGAAGGATGAATCCCATCCAAACCCAATAATATCTAGTATCATATCCAAATTTAAACGAAATCACTCGAAAAGCAGTACAATCTCTTGGCAGTACAAAAAGCTCAAAAGCAGTACTGCTCTCATAGAATTCGATCAGCGTTCACATTGAAAGTAGTAGTAAAACATTGTTTTACCGTTAACTTTGAAATGTAGGTAAACTATTGTATGAACGCAATGTTTTACCCCACAATATTTAATAAGTAGGTAACACATTGCGTTCATACAATAGTTTACTCTGACATTTCAAAGTTGACGGTAAAATAATGTTTTACTATTACTTTCAATGTGAACCCCGATCAAATTTTATGAGAGTATACATATCAAAGAAGAGAGCAGTACATGTACTGCTAAATGCAGTACGGTTGGCAGCATTATGTATACCAAAGAAAAATTCACATCAAATTTACTCCATTTCTACGCCTTTCTACATCAATAATTAAAAATACTTCATTCCATGATGTGAATATAGCATTTCGCTCCGGTTAGTTTTATTTTCGTAGACTATACCCGTGTGAAGTTGCTGTGTGTTCTTCAGTTGCTTTGGAATTTAAAAATAATTGTTCTAATTGTAATTATCGGTGTATCTGATAGTAAAGATTGACTATGTTCAGTCATTTTCATACATCTTAATGTTTACTTAATAGTTACGATATTTCGTGGAAAATTGATTTAATTCAAATGATACTCTAATTTTTTTAGCTTTTACCAAGACGAAATTCGCATCAGTATTATCGGAGTCAGTTGAATGTTAATCTTAAACTTTCATAGTTCATCGTTTCAAATTCCATTCCTTCTTAAATAATTCATTTCATTCGCCCTCCGTTCGGACCGAGTGTCAAACCTATCCATTTCTCATTAAAATTTTGTCAAATTCCGGAAATTTTTTACAGGAATTCTAATAAATAAACATTGCGTATCGAATTGCATTTCTGGAAAAATTCGCTATTTACTTGCAGGAAAAAAGATAAAAAAGAATAAAATATGTAACAAAAGTGAAAACGAAAAGGAAAACCTGCAAAAATTTTATTTACCGAATTTTCACCGGATCGTTCTAACAATAGCAGATTTTCCAAATGCACAAATCCAAAAAACAATGATTGCTAAAGTTTTTTTTTATACTATTCTTATCGATGAACTTCAGCTGCCAAACCCCAAAGTTTTGCTTCACTTTGTTAACAACAACAGGTTCAGAAACAAATATGACAATTAAATAAAATAACAAAACTAAACGTCAACATGCTCCATGTTTGAGTAAAGGTGTATGTGTGTGTCCATCAAATTTGCCTTCGATATGAAATAACGGAATTAACACTCTGATCTACGTTCTCGATTCTCTTGTTTTTTTTTATTATTTTGACCGAAAAAAAGTTTCAGTTTCTTTTTTTGTTCAATGTTGAAATTTAATTAATTCATCCACTCAACAAGATATTTATTCCTTGAATTTTCATTTTCAATTAATTTAATGCATTCGATTGATTTGATATTCGCGACGAGAATCAAAGACTGAAGAAATAAAAGAAAATTTATGTTACCGTTGCATGCAATAGCAACAACTGTAACCACGGATCAAAATTCAAAAATTTTGATGTCGTATTGTAAGTATCGCTACGATAAACGTAATATTTAAATTCAAAATGCTTGAATTCACGATTATGCGAACTATAAACGTCTGATGTGATGAACAACCTTACAATAACTAACTTCCAAATCAGATTCTTTATTCGCCCGAACCAGCAATAACTTGGATAGAATTATGATCGGAAAATAAAACAGGGACAACAACGAATAAAATCCCGAAGAAAGAGCACTAACATTGAGGCACACACACAGACGGACACATTTCTCTGCGTCATGCATGAACATGAACAGAAACACTATTTTTGTCAATTGCATATGCGAATGCACGAACCGGAGTGTTAACCGAAACATATCCATCTTTCTCACTCTTCAATTTTGTCAATTGAGAATTGAATACCGAATACTGAATCCGATCCATTTATCCATCCAGGCAGGCAAGCAGAGAACACGACCAAAGACACAATTGCATACACTGTGAAACTCGACCAGCGAATGTAAAAAACCATTTCACAGAAACTTTAAAGCTCATCATCGTCGTCGTCTTCTCTATTCGAGAAATTGAATACCAAACACTGGGATATGTATGGTTTCATTTCGCATAGTCTTCCATCTATACGCACATTATATTGTTAAAATATTCAATGGTTCAATGTTTTCAATCCAGCTGTACTACTTAAAATGGATATATGGGTGATTGTATGGTTGCACAATTGTACGGTTGCACCCAGCGGACAACAGTGTGTAATAGTGCTTTCCGATGCTGTTGGAATGTGCATACGTTTGAGCGAACATGTTGTAAAATGATATGAACCATCTGCGTCGGCAAGCATTAAAACGACAACAAAAAAATTGAGAAGGCACGAGATCCTTCGAATAAATATAATCATCGTTCAGGCCTGATATGGTTTAATTATGCACGTGTATTTTGTCATTTTCTCTCTTTGTTGTATTTCGTTCATTGTGCATATTAGAATATGAAGTGCATAGTGATGACTAGTGACATATACATTTCACATTGGTGCGTATTGATACGCAAATGGATTCGATTCAAAAGCAAATTGAAAAGGTATAACTGCTCTCGTAAAAACTTTAAATTACCGTGTTGGCGCTTAGCGCGAGTTAAGCGGCTGGTGTATACCGACCAACCAACAATTAACATTCACAAAGAACAAGAAGAGAAGGAAAAAGAAATAATAAATAAACGAACAGTGAATTGTGAATAACATTACAAGTATCGAGCGGGGGATGGTTGGCTTGCTATTTTTAAATAAAAAAAATTTCAATCATACATTTGATAACATCACACATGAAGTACTACTACCGAGTTTAGCTTGGCAGAGTATATATTGTAACACCAACGAATGAGCTAGCCGAAAAGTTACGCTGAAAAGGAACCCTGAATGTGTGTTAGTTTGTCCTTACCGGTTCGTTCGTTCGTTCGTTCATTCTATTCTTGTTGATTGTTGATGATCTTGTTGATTGGAATCGATTCTCTGTTTTTTATCCTTTTTCATACTTTTTTTGTCGTGTACAGTGAACACATCATGAATGCACCCAAATGAGAAATTGCAGAGTGGTGTTTTTTTTGTTTCTTTATTTTTCACAGCCGCTGCCATAATTGTGTATGCGCTTCTTCATTCCTCATTTGTTTGAATGCAGTGTTGATAGCTACGAATGGATCGATTAATCAAACACCAGCGTACGTTCAACAGCTCACATACCCATCCGCCTCTCATTTCAATTTTTAAATTAATACAAATATTGCTTGATGTGGAACATTAAGTTATAAAATATATATATATATATATATATATGCATATTGGTATAACTAAACACTCAACCTGCATCACCGATCACCATTATCATATCGACAATCAATGAATCACCTTGAATAAATGTAAATACAAAATGGAGCTTGCATTAAACTCGTTAACCTTCGCAAATAATATCCGATTGTGAAATCCAAATAAATCCTCTTCAAAGCACACATAATAACTCCTCCACGATAATTTTGAATTTTTTTTTGAATCCTTATTTCGCTCTTCTTATTCTTTTCCTCCTTGCAAAGTTCTCATACCTCGATGCAACGCAAATATTGATATTATAATGCACATTGTGCTGTACAGTTGAAGTTAAATGGCACCTGTTAATCCGACGAAGTGTCATAACCAACACATGAAAAAGAAGAGAATATAAGGACAGCAGAGAAGAAGACACCTGATGTTAACAAAAATAATCCAATTCCCAGAAAATAACATAAGACCTCCAATCCATCTCTCGTTTCACAAACCACAAACTACCTTTATCCGTTAAACGTGACAAGTAATGAGATCAAGTCACAGGGTCTGCAAACAAGCAACACTAAAATAAAAATATGAAATAATATCATGTCCAGCGGTTCTATTTGGGTTCCGTTTCAAATGCGAATGACAAGACAATTTTCCGATTGAAATTTTAACACTTTATTCGAAAAAATGTACACTGTCAAAAGTCAGTTTCTATAATTTAGTCTGACGTTACTTTTTGGCATATTTAGAACCATTGAGCTAAATACTAGAACCATGTTACTAACTTCCAATACACATACAGCCAACACCAATACAGCTGAATGAATAATGAATATTATTTAGTAACATGGTTCTAGTATTTAGTTCAGTGGTTCTAAATGCGCCAAAAAGTAACGTCAGACTAAATTATAGAAACTGACTTTTGACAGTGTACAGGTTCCAATTTTTTGGGGAACACAAAAGCATAAAGCATTCTATTCTACATCCTTATTGCTTACTGTTTGCCTGTTCCTTATTGCAATCATGCTCCCATTATTATTTTGTTCTAAGTATTCCACTGTCTCGGTAGGTTTGCTTATAAAATGTGGATGCATTTCAATTTTGTGAAATATTTAAGTTAATTATTTGGCTTTGAAGAATTTCTCTATTTCATTTGGAAGCCTGTTTCTGATTATTTAACCACAACAACAACTTGGTAATGTTTCATTCCGAAAAATTTAAATCAAATGAATTTGATTCGTTCCGTTGACTGGAAAAATTAATCATGAATATAGTACCCTGACGATGGCACTTAATTAAATATTTATAATTCATCTTAATTAGGATAAAACCTCAATTCGATAGATATATTATCCATTGTCGGTATCCATTCCCTTAAAAATCTCACCGACGATAGCACCATCTAAATTCTATATACGCTATTGGAACTAACATTCATTCACAGAAAACATGTACGCAGTGGATGATGAATGAATATTAGTTTCTATAGCGTATATAGAGCTTAGATGAATATGAAAGTTCTAAAACAGCTAAATCAATAAACTGAAAGTTCTAAAACAGCTAAATCATCGGTGATTTACGCGCTAAAAAATCGCAAAGGAGACATATATATTGAATACCCTCACTGATATTATCATTGCTATAAAACAACGCATCCGGGCTTCGGGCATTTGATATGGTCAAATGACACAATAATTTGTTTTCATGCGCTCATTTACTTAATCATTCACTCAATTTACCTCATTCCTGCAATTGGAAACAACTAACACCT
The DNA here is from genome assembly GCA_000149185.1 of Mayetiola destructor. Lineage (NCBI taxonomy): Eukaryota > Metazoa > Arthropoda > Insecta > Diptera > Cecidomyiidae > Mayetiola > Mayetiola destructor. Next base: position 101,468 of record GL501511.1, read on the forward strand.
ACTATTTTTCTACCCTAAATGACGATTTCCATTGAATATTTTCATATTATAACAATCGATCTCCTTTCAATAAATTAAAAATTCAACAAAATAGTTAAACCTAAATAATTTGTTCCCGTTCGTAATGTATTGGTATATTGAGTCTGTGGATTCGATGGTGCAAAACATTGTTCTACTCATAACAATTATTATTATTATTCAATATCTAAAGTGTTTGCACAATCATCCCTTAACCATTTTAATCATCCCAATCGAGTTGAATTGCATCCTTAACATAGAAAAAACGTTTTCAACATTTTATAGGGCAAGAGCTACTTAACATGCATGAATATTTCTTTCGTATTCCGTCGACTCAGGTTTATGCTCGATTTAATAGTAAATAATTTGCAAATTACCTATTAAGTTCGTTGCTGCATATTACAACAATACTATCCATTTCACTCCTCATTGCATACAATGAAACAATTCACATGTTAATCAGTTCGGATCAAATTAAAAAAATTAAAATACAAAATAAATAGTATGTATAAATTTAAGTACTCAACTTGACTGTATATTGTATATTTGTGTGTGTACTATGTACTTTACTACTCTTTAATCACTTTTTTTTCTTTTTTTTTCATCTACATCTATATATACATATAAAAATGAAATGCTGTTGGTGTGTCGTCGCTAGAAGCGCGAACGGATCGATTGAATTTCATTAATCTTTTTCGAGTGTGTTTCTTAAGATGTGATAAGGGTTTTTAGCATAGTTACTTTATTCTCATCGAAAAGCGCTGTTCAGTATCTGATTTTGCTTCCATTATTCTCATGGCAACAATGAACGATATTTTTATGCATTAATGACCGAATACAACGAGCGGAAAAAAATGTCGCCTCAAGAGTTTAGTTCTAAAATGTGGTGTAATTAATACGTTTCAATCTCATTTGTCATTTGCGTCAATGTGGTGAATAAAAGTCTGGGATATCACCATATATAGCCTCGATTTATTTTGAACTGAATAATTGATCGTGTTGTCGAATGGTTTCTTTATTTTCCTGATTATGCGCCACGAGAAGGATCCAATTTATCATTGATGAAATTATTTGGCGATGTGCAATTTATGAAAATGCAACTTTATGGGCACCATCACAATGAAACACACCCAAATTGAATGGTTCCATCATTCGATGTAATTCAGATGCACAATTACCATCATGGATTCGTGTTGATCGACACAGAGACATTGCGGAAGATGACACAGCCGCTTTTATATTGATAAAAACAGGCCAACTACATGGGAAATTCAAATCCGAGAAAATAGGATGTTTGGTCATGTTTATACTTGGGAGACGTGGATTATAAAAAAGACAATCAACGATTTGAAATGGTGTAACAACAAATATTTTCACGATGAAGCTACATCCCATGAATTGCATATCAATTCGGTAATACAAGCAGAGATGAATATGGTCAATCATCACGAGTATTGGATCTGCCGGTTAATGAACAATTTGATGTTATTCCACCCTTTGTCAATAAACTTATCGACGAATTTGAAAATAGGCATTGATCCAGGTGCTAAGACAATAGCAGCATGGACAAAACAGTACCCGAATCTCCATGAAGAGTTTTTGTAGCATACGAATAAGAACAATGTATTAATCGAGCGTTATGGAATGCATAGCGGTGTCACTCAAACAACCCAAATTTTCTTTATTTGATAAAGCATAATGAACAATCAGTTTATAACTGAATCTTAATTAGAACATTGTCCTTTCATTTCCCTTCCCTCGTCAATGTTACATACAACATATATTCATCAATCGAATCCAAAACATTCCGTGAAATGGCTGGTTTTCGACGCATATCTCAATCACAGGCGCCCGCAATGCAAAGCACTTCCATTCGCTCTGAAAATGCTACGATTGAGTTGTGAATCCATTCGTGTTCAGAAAAAATTTTCTTATTTGTTTCGCCTTATTCACAACTCAATCGTAGCCTTCCCAAAGCGAATAGTAGTGCTGTGCATTGCGGGCGTTTGTGATTGGGATATGCGTCGCGTCGCTCCCAAAATGCTTCCAGAACGTTCCGTTGAGCTTCATGTCTCATGCAGGCCTCTTCACGATCCTGTGATAGGACAAGTAAAATTAAGTCTCCGTACTCAATTCTGTGTACTAAACGAATGGACGGCCGTCTCAACAAGCATTGGACGTCGTTGGGACGGCCGTCCCTAAGTCTCCAGCCTTGAGTACGGCGACTTGAGCTTACTCTTCCTGTCACGGGATCGTGAAGAAGCCTGGTCTCATGTCTTTGAAATACATCTCCTCTCATCATTTATTAGTACAATATATTAGCGTTAATGGTCAATTGTTGGATTCACACATTTACGTCATTCTCATGTCTGTGACAAACAATGGAATTCCATTGGATCACCGCCATTGGGGTAACCTCTGCCGAAACGATTGCTCCATTTGATTCGAAACTCTTTATTCCTTAATGAGCTTTTAGTTCCAAATTTTTAAATGTGGGTTTGGAATGAATTCAATCTCACCGTTTTTATTTTTCATGTACCATTTTGTTTTGAATTTGTAAAAATACTTAAGACTAAAGACTATTGATGTTATAAATTATTTAAATTTGGATCTCTAAATTTCTAGCCACTCAATCTGAAATAGTCACCGCCAGCACTAGCTGATCCAAAACTTTGTGTTGACCATGCCGTTTGAATAGTTTTACCCGCACCCTGTAAATTAATGGAGAAAGAAGCTCTTAATTTGATTGAATGAATTTTTCATTTGTTCCAGTTTTTTCTATATCGGTAAACGAATTAATAATGTGCAATATTTGAAAATGTACCTGCAAAGCAGTGCCTAAAAATTGTGTAACAGCTCTAGTCATGCCTAATGCAGTTGACAATAACTGACCGCCAGGTAAACCGCTGCCAAAACCAAAACCACCATTTTCATTGGAATAAGATTGATCTAACGGTTGCTTTTGTTGGCAACAAACAACCGCCAAATTTGTTAGACACGAAAAACGAAAAAACAAATGAATTTGAATATATGAAAATGGTGCGCCGTCGAGAAATATTATAGAAAAAGTAAAAATTTACTTAGGTCATGATGATAGAAAGAGAGGAATAAATGGGGAAATATTTGGGGAGGGGAACATACCGACGATAAATCAGGATCCAGGCCATCATCGAAAATGGTCTCGCTACTTTGCAGATTTTGATTCGGAATGTTTGGGTCATTTGGAGCCAAGCCACGCGTACGTGTTCGTGATGATTGTGGTTGATAGCCTCCGTTGCCGGGTGCTGTCTCTTGCCAAGTTTGCCATAACCATCTCAAACCTGGAATGGATTCAAATTTCAATTTTTTTTAGTAATGTTTGGCTCGTTTCACATTTTTTCGTTTTGATTGCGCATTTGGGGGAAAAAGACCGTTACATTAATATATCAATTCGGATGTGTATGTATCTGCAAAAAATAAAATGAAATTTACCGTCTAAAAGTGGTCGTGGAGATCGTGAGGACGATTGGAGAAAGGGCCGGAGTGTTGTTGTCGATGAATAAATATTTAATGGTATTGCATTATGTGCTGGACCGATACCGCGCTGTTTCAATAATGTTGCTAATAATGCATCATTCGTTTTTCCATACACTTCGGCTGGATCAATCGATGCTAACACTTTATCGTCATCATTATTTGTAGAAAGTTTAGTAGCTAACACTGGATCGATTTGATTTTGAATTATTTTTTGAAGTGAATCCACATCATGGACCGTTTTAGTTGTTCGAACAGTTACCGCCTTTTGGGTCGTTTGTATTGTTGCTGATCGATTTGTTAATTTCGGTAGATCTTCATTTGAAATCGGTCGTCCCAGCAATGTTGACAATAATTTTAAGTCCGAATTCAATGATGCAACATCATTTTGATTTTTTTCTACTTCATCGACACTAACACCAGCTATATTTGCAATTTCACTTCTAATGGTTGGTATTCCGATATTTTTGTTGCTTTTGTTGCCATTTTTTGAGTTATTTTGGTAATTTTTTTTCGGATTGCTATTGCCATTTGATGTTGTCCGATTTGTTGTCAACTGAGCTATTTGCTTTGTAATTTCTGGATTCCTTGTCGTTTCACTTGTTGTCGTATTCGGATCACTGATTGCGATTTGCCGCTATTTATTTAGAAAAGAATTGAAAGAAAACATAGAAAATTTTCAAAATGCAAAAATTATCAACGGACATTCAAGGGGAAAGTTTGTCAACATTCAATTCTTGTGGTCAATTTTTGGTCGCGGGAATGGAAATGTTGTCGTTTAAACTTTGTAAATTTGCGACAATTGTCGTTAATGAGACGAATTTTGTTATTGCTGTTGTTGTTGAACAAATGACCCTAATCCATTTGTATGTGTGCAGTGACTGCATTTCGGCTCAGTGAAGCAATATGGAATACGAAATGTATGTGTAGAAGAGGTTTTATGCAAATCAGAAGAAGAAGAATAGGAATAAGAACTAGAATTAAACGAAGCATAATCCATACTAATCCATTTAAAAATGCAATATCGTCTGCATCGGAAAATGTTGTCAACTGGGGTCGTCGTGTTGTTGTCGGCTCTCTTTGAAAACTATTCAATAAGTCATTGAATGTTGATGTTGGTTCATCGTAACCAGTTTTTGTCCTGGAGCCTGGATAAATTTCCAATTCTGGTGCATTGGTCAAGGTTGGTGTGGGTTTTCGAGTTGTAATTCCTTTTGCCGTGGGGACCATCGTCGTTTTCACTGGATACGGTGTCCGTGTAGTGGTTGATGTTCCTTGCAGAAAACGTTGCTACACAAAATGATGAAAACGAGAGAGCAAACAAAATTTCCTTTTTAATATTTCAGTCAATAATCAAAACAATATTACATATTAGTGTTTTATTTAAATTCCATTTTGATGTGTGCGATGCATTGTGCGTAAATTTACATACTACCCACAGTTACTAGTATCAAGCTTCTTACCACTTGTCGAATAAAATTTAATTCGTCTGTGGTGGTGGATTTTGTCTTCAGCGTTGTTGCAACTGTTGTCGTTCGTTCCTTTTTGATCGTTGTCGATTGAATTGTTTTCAATATCTTTGATAGGTCTTCAATATCGTTGACGCCAATCGGTGAATCGTTTGTGGTTCGGGGCGATTCCGGTGAACGTGTATTCGAAGGCATGGTGCGTATTGTGACAATGGTTGGTGTTCGCATCGTTTTAGTTGAACTCAACATCGGTGATATTGTCATTTGAATGGTCGTTCGTCCAGTTACTGTTTCTGCCTCTGATTTATGATTTGATGGTAACGGTGTCATTGTGTATTTTGGTGTGATTTTTTCAGCTGGTTTTGTTATAATTGGTTTTGTTGTTGTGAGTGATTGTATCGGACGATCACGGTCTGGTTGTGGTGTTGTTTTTGCTTGCTCCACTAATTCACGGATAATTTTTACACCTTTTTCGATATGCGGCTTTTGAGTGGTGGTCGTTGTTGTGGTGAATGATGTGATATATTCACGATGGTTGCGGTGGTTGTTGATCAAATCTGAGAAAGATGAGATCGATTTTGGACTTGTTGCTGATAGTTTCGTTTTTGGTTCAGAACTATCAACAATCGGATCTAAAGAGAATCGTTCATCATTAAAATCAGCCGTTTCTGAACTACTCGATTGATTCTCGTTGCTGGTCACCTCATTCGATGATGGCTGCTCCATTTATGAAATAAAATTCAAATATTTAGACATATTATTATATTTTAACTGACCTGACCTGACCTAAGAAAACTCCAGTCGACTCGATCCATGACCTTTATTCAATTATAAAAGTGTACTCACCAACGAATCATAATCATCTAGCGATAATGGCCTGTAAACAGTCGAAATTAAAACATTTGTTGAATTTGTCGATGATAGAGTGGAACTTGGTGGCGCTAAACTGAATACATTTTTTGATTTCGTATGAATATCCGTTTTATTAGCATTCCGTAAATATTCGTTCAATTGTTTTGCGCTCTGTTTGGTGAATAGTTTTGATGATGATGAAATTCAGCCAAATTCCGGGCGATTCAGGGAAAATTCGGGTGAAAAACAATAATAAAAAAAGATAAATCAATTTATTCTCTCATTCTTATAAAGTTCATAGAAGCGAAAGGTAAATATTTTGGCAGGTGCAGAATGCAAAATACATGAAATACACTGAAGATTGTAAAATGAGAAAATATAAATTATTCTTAAGCCAAGCTTTTTCTTTTTGTCTTTTCTATAAATAGAACATTTGATATGTTGTGAGTAGTGCGCTGTGGTAGGAGGTGAATAAAGGCAGTTTTTACTTTGTTTCGGTTAATGAGGACAAATTTGCATCATAATTACATGCATTTTCTAACTACACAGCAAATAATTACCTGACCCATGGTCCATCGCTAATAATATCATAATAAAATAACAAATCAAATAATCAAATATTCAAAGCACAAAAAAATCACATCTGAATAGTCTTAGTTTCAAACTCGAGAGCGAGCACATTCACTCAATCGATAGTACAGCAGACAAAGAGACGTATGACGTCTCTATGCTTTCGTTATTCGGTTAGATCAAAATTAAAAAACAAAAATTAAAATTAAGTTTGATTGTTCGCAGTTTTTTATGCTTTTTTGGTTCCGAACCAGAAAATCGAACACTGAACACCATTGAATTGCATACTGAATACATATGTAATTAACATATTTATGTTTTTAATTTGCATAGCCTATGTTCTTTATAAGCCAACCAGCATAATGTGCAGAAAAAAAAGTGATTTGCATTTCTATTTATTCAAATATGTAAATTTACTAACGCAAAAGAAATATGTAACAAAAACCAATCCGAACGAATACCGATTGGAATGCCAGACAGTGACGGCTCATCATCGCTCATTTTTAACCATTTTAATATGTAGCCCATGCTTTTGGCCATTCCATTTGTTGATTTATCAAATCTCAAATCGACTATCAGCTATTTCCAATTCTCAAATGTTTTTCCGAACGCTCAGAAGAAATAAAAAAACGTACGTGAATTTTGACAATCTTCAAATAGTGCTTCTAATTCCTAGTTTTTTTTTCTCATTTTTTCCGTTTGGAGAGTGAAGTTGGATTACATTTATTGACTTGGAGAGTTAAGTTGGATTGCATTTATTGACTTAATGTTGAATCATTTAACAAACCATTTGAATGCGAACGAGAGAGTGAAACTTCTCATTTCCGAATTAGACAGTTTGTTTTCTCATTGCTCTCGTTCGCATAAATAAATTTTATGTTTTATTATTATTCTATTGTTTCTATTATCATTTTTTTCATGCTGATTTTTTAGGTTCCCAAAATGGCATAAACGATTCGTGCGTTTGATGAATTTCTATTTGAACTTTCGTTATCATAAATATCTTCAGGATATCGACGTACAACAGTATTATTGGATAGTATTCCGTAAACAACAAAATCAAAACGACGTGCTTTTTGTGTAGTTGGCTGTATTGTAGCCTTTGTAGTCGATAATTGTTGACGATGCATAATGGGTATAGTTGCCGCCTCCACTGGTGATGATACCAATCGGCTCGTATCCAATAACTTATTTGTTCCTTGTGATGGGGATGGATTCGCCTGCAATTCCGTGGCCGTTAAATAAAAATGTTAATTGTAAAATCCAATGGATAAGGCGGCTATACGAGTTTTAAACCGTGGCACATAGAATTCCGTTTTGGATTCGGCCTGAATTTCAGTTCGATTGATTGTCGTTGATGATTGGATCGTTTGTATTGTTGGTCTCACGATCATTAATATGGCTTGCAACATCTTCATCATAATTATTAATTTGGTTTAATTTGATGACTTGTTCATTGTTTTTTGTTGACCTTGGTGTCGTTTGAATTACCATGTTAGTCGCATTTGTATTTGTTCGTTGTCGATTGAATACTTCTAATTCAAATGTCATATTTACAACATTCACATTAGTAGTAACTATTTGCCGGGTAAATTCTGTCATCCGTTCTGTGGACGTGGTGGATTCAATGGGCTCATTTGGAGTGTTTGTCAATGGTTTTTGGTTAATGTTTGGAAGATTGGGTTCGTTATTTACAATTGGATCGTTTATGTTTGTGTTTTTGGGAATTTTCAAATTGATTTTGTCAAAACTATTGAAAATATTTACTGATTGTTCGGTTGTTGATGTTGTCGTTGTTATCGATTTGGTGGTTGTCATCAATGAAGCCATTGTTGATGTAATTTTTGCATCCGTCATCGCTTTGGTATACGTTTTTATTTTGGTTAGTTTGGCCTTCGAAGCTTTTAGTAAATCGACTCCAGTCGGCCGTTCAATTGACGATGAAATCGTTATCGATCTATTTGCTTTTGATGATTGAATGGTTGTGGTTTCATAAACAGGATATATTGGCATCACATTTTCCATTGAAATATTCATTGATGAATTCGTTAAATTTGAATGATGAGATTTTAGCTTTCGTTCAATGTTCACATTGCTTATCGATGCATCATACATTGGTGATGACGATGATACATTGAATTGAACGGTCTCAATCATATCCGAATTTGTTGATGTTTTTAGTGGTTGTGTTGTGGTTACGTTTTCATGTTTGAATTGTTTATCATTTCTAGTACTATTTGCTAATACAATCAGAATGCCGTAGGCCGTTTTATTTGCCGATTCATTGAATACATGTGTTGGATTGTGGTTTTGAATCGATTCGATCAACGTGGGCATTGATGATTGCCTTTGAATTGTTGTTGGTTTTGTTGTCATTCCATTATTATTATTTTTATTATAATTATTATGAATGTTATAATTTCTAATTTTGATATTGGTGCTATTTGAGTGTTTTTGATTTTGATTTTGAATGTTTGAATTAAAAATAGCGTCTACCTGCTCATTTGATGCAGTGTGTTTGAATGAAGGAGTGGATGTTGTTGTTGAGGATATAAAGCTGGCCAACTCTTCATTGGAATCAATTGGTTCTGAAATTTCATTGTGTTGTTGCTTAGTTCTTGGTTTGTGTATCGTTTGATCTTTATGTTTAGCTGTAGCTGTTGCCGAATGAAATTTTTGAATAGGTTTCAAATCAACATCCGCGTCAAATGTACTATGCAAAAATGTGCCATGCGTGTGTGATTGTGGTGGACTTTCGGTTGATGTGATTGATGTTAAAAAACTTAAACTTTCAGTTGTATGCGATAAAATTTCAGACAATGCTCCAAAAATTGATACAGTCATCGAAGACGATGAATGATGCGATGTTTCAACATTTAATGGTGGACTTTGCATTAAACCACTGTGGACCGGCTCAACGTCATTGTAATGATAGCTATAATCCGATGCTGCCCAATCGATCTCGTTCTGCTCGTTTCCCGTTTTCAGTTTTTTTGTCAAAATTGTTGTTGTTGTTTTGGTATTCGTTTCAGTTTTGGATATTTGTTGTATAACAGACCGTTTTTTTTTCGTATAATCATCAGCATCATCATTAGGTTCATGCCATCGGAAAATTTTATTGAAAGAGAGAAAGAAGAATAGAGAGACAGACAGAAAAAGAAGAGAAAAAAGTAGAGAGAGAGAGAGAGAGAGAGAGAGAGAGAGAGAGAGAGAGAGAGAGAGAGAGANA
>GL501511.1:129279-169712 GCA_000149185.1 Mayetiola destructor
TTTTGTATGAGCATCTCTGATTACAATATCATTGTAAACTGTCACAATATTATTGTACCAATATATTCACAATGGATATTGTGACAGTTTACAATATTAGTTTCGACTGTGCAATACACATTGATTCTAATGCTTTTATCATAAAACCAACCAATCGACCAGCCAAACAGCCTATCCAACAGAGTTCATCGAAATTTGCTTTTTCATTCGTCATTATGGAAATTCCAACATGGAACACAAACTTGAAAGCATTTAAGTAAACGCGAATTGAATGAAAAAAAGCAAAAAAAAATGTATCCGAACTCCAAATAACTAAACTATTAATTGAATAATAATAATCAATACGTAATCATGCAAATGGTTCATCGATCGATTGCACGAGAATCGCAGTCTATTTTTGTTTCATTCATCTGCAGTTTGAAATGCGGTAGCCATAACAATCCATCAACAACGAAATTTAGTAAACAAATTGGTAACAGTGTCTGATGAAGCTATAAGAGGGCATTATAATTGATTTTGAAGTGAGTTCAAATTTGTTATAAATATACTATTGCAAACTGCATTGATTAGTTCTTGAGATCGATCACCGATCACTAGGGAAATCGTTCGAAATATGCAAAAATGATGTTCGTGATGTTCAATTTTTCGGATTCTTTTGTTCGTTTAGTAAATGTGGAGAGACTTTGAGAAACCAAAAAATTAACGAAATAATAACAATTTATCGTATAATTTCAACCGACTCCGCTGAGTTGTTACGGCCTGATCTAGTTGAGTCATGAAGTCATCAACCGCTCAATCAATTATTGATTTCCAGTGGTGAATGACGCATTTTAATTTTATTCATGTGCCCAGTGTACAATATATTTCTCACGCAGTCACTTTTGAAGTGATTTTTACAAATTTCTCATTTGTTGGCTCATTCTCGGCGTGAAATTAGCACCCGAATTTAAGTAATGCACTGACAAATTTCTATGCAATAAAACAAACAAAACAAGTTTATCTTTCTACTTTCTTTTCTTTTCTTTTGCCGGCCACCCAGTCGGTCAACAGAATATAAACAGTGAACATAAAACCACCCAAAAATTTCGTTGAGCGAAAGGTGAAAAATGCGGCAGTAAATTTAAGTATTGGCATTCCGAACCCGAAAACAAAATGTGAATGAATGATTGTGCAATATATTCTGCTCCAGTTGTGGCTTTATTATTTTTTTAATACAACAATATACAAATGAAAGGTAAATTGAAATGTTTGGTGCTATTTTGATTTGTTTCATATCTTCGTTGGGGTATTGTTGTTTTCAATTTCAATGACTTGGAATCTAGAATAACAATCGCTTACAACCCACACTATCCACATAGCAGCCAAACAAAATTCAAAAGATCCAATTCACCTCTTTTTTATTATTTATTAATCCACCAAGAATGATGAGATGAGACGTTTGCCCGGAAAACGCTCATGTTTTTTGAATTCATCAATTTAAATTCAACAATTTTTTTGCTGATTTGAAAATGGGCGAAATTAATATTCGATCTTTATTTCTTTCACTCTGAATAGTGAATATCAGTTGATCACTTTAGAAAAATTTCACTTCTTTAGCTTTGTTTTTGGGGCGGCCGAATGTGGTGACATTCGGGTTTAATAACTTATTTTGCTATCAATTGGTAACCATTCGAATAAAATTATTATTTGCTAGTGGTGTTACTGTTGCCAGCTGCTGATTGCTGATTGCCTGTAGCCCACTTTCTAGAGACACACTGTCGAAGTGAATATGTTTTTTCGGCTTTACGTTATGTTTTTGTCGGTCAAATCAGCATCACATGCTGGCATATGATGCGTTGAACTTTAAAACGAAAAACGATTTTTTTTTCTCATATGATTCTACTTTTGACTCCTTCTCTTTCCATATTTATCTTGTTGCCAGTCTTTCGTCATGTTTGGCCGTCTGGAGTCCACACTCTGAACATAAACAACATAAGCCAACATTTTATTTTTTCGTACATATGTCGGTTGTCACTTATTAACTTGCGTTCGTTGTTTGCCTTGAATTAAGTATATTATAAAACTTCATTGATAATGGTGTTACCTAAAGTTCTGAAACGTATTGCACATGCATTGAACAAGATCAAGGAGATTGAACTCCATCAACCAACCACAAACAACCCCAAACTTCGATTGCCGACAAATAGGATGTAATAATTTTTATAGTATATTGAATATATTTTACGCATATTTGGGATGCATAAAAGTGAAAAGAGATTCAAAAAGAAGCATCGAAATGTTTAATAAAAGGCAAAAATGCATACGTTGCACAATATACAGTGCATTGACAATAAAAAATTAAAATGGAATGGACTCAGTGCAATCAATATCATCAGATTTTTGTTTTCAATAAGTTTAATCATTTATTTGAGCAAAAGCGCATGTAACACGCTATAAAATGGGCCATTCATTTCATTTAGCATTTAATAACAATGAGTATCAGTCGGTCGAGTCTTTTAAATGTTTTGAATTTAATTTTCTCTCTTTTCACTCCAGCAAGAAAGAATCCAAATCAACTCTTTGTGGTTCATGCACCTAATATCGGACAAACCAAAGTCGAAATAAATACACTGCCAAGTAATTGACAGAATGCTTGATGTGTTGGACTTTTAGGGGTGAAGTAAATGTTCTCATAAAAAACCCGAAAATTTTCATAAAAAGTACGAAAAATTTCATAAAATATTCGAAAATTTTCATAAAACTTTACGAAAAATATCATAAAAAAACCCGAAAATAATAGGAAAAATTGTACGAATTCCCTAAATTTATCATAAAAATTGTCCCAAATTTCAATATAAAACTCCCGAAAATTCTCATAAATTTTTCCGAAAATTCTCATAAATTTTTCCGAAAATTCTCATAAATATTTCCGAAAATTCTCATAAATTTTTCCAAAAATTTTCATAACTTATTCGAAAAATTTCATAAATATCAACAAAAATGTTAATAAAATAACCAAATATTCACATAAAACAACATCGGTAGCATTCGTTAGACTAACAAACCCGAATGAATGCAAACCAACGGTATGGAGTGAAAATTTATATACTTTTGGCGATAACCGTTTTACTTTTGGAGATTTTTGCTATCCGTATAAGTGGCTTTGATTCAAGTGATTATCGCTATGATAAAAGCGATTATCGCTATGGTTTTCACAAGGGCAGCGATGATGAAAACATTTTTTTATTTTATTAAATTTGAATTTCGATTTAATTCATTCTAAAAATTTGCTATTTGAAAATCACAGATTATTAATCTTTTGTCAAAACATTAATTTTTTATACATCTTTTGAAAAAATGATTCGTCAGTGATTCTTTCATTCATACATATCTTCATTTTGCTGACACTATTCAATTTTTTTAAGAGAAAGATTTAACACGTTTCACCAAATATATCTTAATTGAGGTTATGTTCATATTCTTTGATATTCACCGCCGGTTTGAAGAGAATGCGGTCAATGATTGCAATTTGACATTTGGTAGCTGTGCTCTCCATATGTCACTTTTCCCATTGAGAGTGCCAGGGTATGGCGATACCCCTTTTTAAAAAAATCAAAACGTAGTTAGTCATCGATTTACTCAGAGAATACGCTGCCAAAATTTTTTTAAGGTCGGAAACCGTTAACACAGTTGAAGCGTGACCACAAAATAGATCAAATATGATAAAAAATTTGTATGGAAAAAAATATATTTTAGCCCACAACTTGTGGAGCAATTGGTTTAACTCTTTTAAAATTCAACATGTACATACAGTGGATAAAGTCTTGCACGTATCTACAGTTGGTTGGCAATCCCTTCTTTGTTACCATAAAGTCATGCTATATACCGACTTGTATTGAGAAGCGAACGGAATGATAATGTTTTGGTTACATGTGCCTGCTCGTTCTCACACTTGCGTACATGCTTCGAAGCACACACAGCGACGGCGTTCTGACACTCTCTCGGTGCCTTTCATTTCATCGTTCTAGATGTCTGCGTGCGCCGAAAACTACATTTAAGTGTATTGCGCATTTGCTTTAGCAAGCGAATGTGTCTCAGTAAGTCACTATAGCCCTGAACTATTGTTTCTTATTATATATGTGTATGTGTTGGCAACGAATGATAATGCCACAGCGACGGAGAAATGAATGTGAGCACAACAACGGCACTGTCTATATTCCTCCTGGATTACGGGAATTTAGAAATCGCGCGATCTGATCTCAGCTGGCCATTAAATTTACGGGAATTTAGACTATAATTCTAAATTCCCGAAAAACCGAAAACGGAGAAACGGGAATATAGAACTATTTTCTACATTCCCGTAATCCAGGGGGAATATAGACAGGGCCCACAACAACTATATGAGCGAATAGGTTTGCGTCTCATTCTCTCTCATTGAGTTTTTGCTATGTACATATTATATTGCTTGGTTGGCAGAACTGATCGTATTTTTCAGCTTTTTTCTTAATGTAAAAACGTGCAAGACTTTATCCGTGCTAAACCCCGAATTGAATCTACAGTTTAAATCGGAGTAGATTTGCTACGTTTAAAGCCGCGAACCGATTTTAAAGCTTGATTGTTTAAACACATCAAGCAATAATAATGAAATGAAATGAAAACTAACGGCATACATACACAAACACTACAACGATCTACGAATTGAGAAGCCATTTTAATCATATGATTATAACAATTTTGTTAAAAAAATCATTTTTATCTCCTTTCATTCAAAGTTAAACCAGTTCTATTCAGCACAACCATTCAGAGTTGATACAACTTTTTGAATTTTTTCTCTCTCTCTCTTTATTTTGTTGTTGATTCAAAACTGTTCAGTTCAGTGGATTTCTCCGCATAATCGAAATATAGTCAGATACTGTGTGTTTTCGATTTCGTGCGCATGTTCACCAAATGTGATGCACAAAATGTTTTTTTCGTCCGTTTTTTCATTATCGAAAATTACTTTTATTTTTAATGAAATCAAAGCCATTCATAAATTGCTTTTTCTTTCTTTTCCTTTATGTTTTTCTGCACAGCCATTTGACGATTGTGATTCAAGTCAATTTTGTCGCATATGAACACTGAACATACGACGAATGGCCAGTCTCTCGGTTTATTGTTTTGGATCAATACAGATTAACACATTTGTGGTCCAATTTTTGAAGCGTTCGTTTTCATTTTGGGCATAAAAAGCAACAATCATTTCGATTCTGATTGATGAAAGAAAATGAACAGTTTGCTATGAATATTTAGCAAATGGGTAATTACCAGGCATCGAGCCTATTTCAATTTTTACGTGTATGCCCATTAATTTACGTAAAACACTAGCGCCACTCTTGTAACATGACAAAATATACGAAACACGATGAAACGTTCTTTCATTTCGGTACACTTTAAAAACGCAGAAAAAAAAACGCAGAAAATAAAACGCAGAAAAAAAACGCAGAATGTAAAAACGCAGAAAATAAAACGCTGAAATTTAAAAACGCAGAAAAAACGCACAATTTAAAAACGCAGAAAAAATCAAAAATTCACTAAGTCGATTTTTTTCTTTATTTTTTCTAAATAAACCAAAAATCAAAATTTTTTCTCATTTTTCCCATTTCGAAATTTGTTGGTTATGTTCTCCAAGTCAATAAATGTAATCCATTTCACTCTCCAAGTCAATAAATGTAATTCAACTTCACTCTCCAAGTTAATAATTACAATCCACTTTCAATCTCCATTTATTGACTTGGAGAGTGAAGTGGGATTGCATTTATTGACTTAATATCCTCATTCAATCATTCAATTATTATTATTATTAAGTATTATTATTACTATTATTTATTATACGTGAGTTATTGAAATAGATTCGAATGAATTTGAACGCAATTCAATATCATTATTATTATTTATATACACCCGTAAGCGAAAATGGATAAAATTATTCAAAAATCAATGTTTTATCCTTTTTCGTAAATGCAAACTGAAATGAATCGGATTAAAAAAATGATTTGTATCGGAAGTGGCGCTACTAAAATCAAGTGAAACTCTCAAGCTCGATGCCTGGTAATTACTATGTATTCAGTTTACCGATCGCCAAAATCAATAAAACAAATAGAAATTGATACGAACACACATCAAATTTAGAAATTTACTATTTTTCTTTTTAAAGTTTCCAATTGTGGACCAACGATCAACGATCATCATTCAAACCATTTTACTTTCATCACAACTCTTTCATTCGCTTGTTTTCATTTCATTTTGTCTTCTTTTTGCTTTCTTGTTCAATTATGATTTTGAATGTTTGCGGCTATAAGACTTCAACTTTCTGTAGCATGGAAAAAATGAGAAATTCACCAAACAACAGAGCATAGTTGACCATTCCAGCGGATTACAGATGACAACTTTATTGATAAAATAACAGTTTGGAAGTTTATGTCGTACGTCGAATGCCAAATGTCTAACTTATGACTGGATCATTTTTTCCCCTATCTCTCTCTCTCTCTCTCTTTCTCTCTTTCTCTCCCTCACTGTCTACCTTTGTCACAAAATACAAGCTCAAAAAGAAGAAATCTTTTCTATTTGGAAATGGAAATTGAAAACTAAAGTCGAAATTGTGCTGGTTTCTCATCTCTTTGTCTTTTTTCTTCATCTTTTTTTCATGTCACATCATAATGAGTGATGATGATTTCAATCACTAACGAGAAAGATCTCATAATCATCTTTTGTGTCCATGCCCATAACGCACGAGGCACACAACACACGACACACGAGCTATGTTTCTACCTATCGTGTAGGCCCATGTCTATATTCAGTGTTTACTTTTTCGCTGTAAACATGCAATGTCATTGTTTTTCTCTTTATGATAATAAATAATAATAATAATAATAATTAGTGCGGTCTCATGACTTCGGTAACTATAACCAAAAATCTCTTGATCTCGCTTTCAGTGTATTGTGAATTGCAATTATTTGAATCACTAGTGTGCAATCTGTATGGACAACAATTTTGAATTGTCTGTTGTATCTGGGTGTAGTAGCCATTTATTGCAAAGGCGTTCCATTTAAAAAATCTGTGCAGCCTGCAGCCACTGTTCATATTCCCATTCGAAATATTCGAAATTTTGAAATGAGAACATATATACATATATATTCATTAATTCATTTAATTTGGGCGCTTCCATTTCAATCAGATCAAACAATTACCCACAAAAATCCACAGTAACTTTGTGCACACCGTTTCGTTTCCATCATCCAACACTACAACATTCAAACACCAAAAACGATATTAAGGCCGATCAATAGATATCCCTTCATTTCAAGTTTCCAATGCGATGAATTGAAATTTGAAATAAAAACGGATGAAAATATGAATGGCTTTTAATAATAATCTTCTTTCTTTCGTTTACCTTACGAACTCAACACCGAACACACTGGAAATCATTTTACTTGGATTTTATTTTCCATTCCGATTCCATTTCGGATCTTTTATTATTATTTTTTCGTTCAACACATCAATTTTTTGTATATTTTTCCATTTCTTCTGCAAATAATTTTTATATAACAATTTAAAATACAAGAAAACATTTGTACAAAACTAACAAATAATAACAATTTGCTTAGTGATGATAAAATGAACGCACCAACTATTTTTTTGCCTCATAATGTTTATGATCGATGATTTGTATCTTCATCTTAGTTTCGGTGGTTAGATGGATGGATGAAAATAAACAATGCTTAAACGATACTGAAAGCCAAAGCTTGGAGTCAGCATTCAGATGTTGAATCGAACATCTATGATTTTTATATCATTTGATGATGAAGATCAAAATTCATCGTTCCGGAATAAAAACAAATTAGTTTATCGCTTACATTCGTATCACTTTGGTGGATTCTTTCGGCTTATAATTCATTTGATGACTCTTTAAAAGGTATCCATTGTTCACTTTCGTTCATGTCTAATAAGACAGCTTGCTTGAATTAATTTCCTTGTGAGATGACACAAAGTGAAATATTCGATTTTCTGGAGACCCAATCGCCAAACCAAATTGAGGCCAATTCGAAAATATTTTGCGTTTGTTCAACATACCTGTTACTGGACGCCTTCTCCTTAGTGTTGTTGATTGTTTTAATGGTTCGATAAAGGCGAATAGAATAATTGCTCCCGGTTAATCCAGTTATGATGTTTCACACAAATGAAATAGGTTTATCGCACACTAATAATTTGGATAAAGAAATAAAGAGGATAACTATCACAGAATCGGCAAAGTTCCAAAATTCAAACGGCAAACTTTCAACACATTATTGGTTAGTTTTCCTCATCGTTTCAATCGAATTTGTTTTCTTGTGATAAATAAAACAATACAATAAAAAAGCACAAAACTTAAAACTGATTTAACATTATTTTTGCATTTTTCCCATTTTTAACCACATCCAAAGAGTGTTTTCAATATCTGTTTTTAAGCCGATAATTTTGTTTTCGTTCTCCGCAACCAAACGCGATGAATGTATGAATGAATCACGAAATATTATTCCTTTTGGATTTTTTTGAATGGACATTGGACGTACGATAAACAATAATCGAGTTTCCGTGAACATCATTCACCATTAGATAGATCTCCCGTGCTACTCATGCATTTTTCACTGTTTGACTTTTTTCTTCGCCTTTCCGAACGAAAAATAAAAAAAAAATCAGAGAAATTCTAAGTCAAATTTAGAATTTCCGGGCACGTTCTTTATCCGTCTTCCTTATTGGGTTCGATCTAAAGTACTACAAACGGTTTTTAAAATTTCACTTCGTGCGCAGTTTCAAATTTGAATCTGTTGGTTGTTGATTTTGTTTGAATATTATTTCTTCAAATTTTCGAGGTTAATATCGCCGATCTGACTATTTGTACGGTCTGTTCATACTGAAACCATGATTCGGTGTAAGGTTCGTATCAAACCCAAAACATGAATAACGTATTTTTAGCGAACGTTTTGCCACTCACTTTTCACTACTTCTTGTGTTTTTGGTTTTTTTATTCTTCTTTGCTGTTGTTCGTTACTGTTTATCTCTTCCCATTCGTACACACGACGGTCTAATACATGTTCCAATTCGGATAAATTGTTCATCGTTGATCCGTTCGATGGTACAATTTACAATTTATTCATTTTTTGCGAACTGTTGCGTGTGATCGGCTGATGTTTTGCTATTTTATGTGTATATTTGTATTCAATAATACATTGGAAAGCTCGATTGTATGTACCATGGGTACGGAACATTAATCATTTTTCTTTCATGCTATCATTTCAGTGCCATCTCTGTAACTCACCATAAGACGCTATACTTTATACCGGTATGTTCGAAAGTTGAAGTCCAGCCACTGCATGCAATTTTATCATCCTCTCAGTCAAATCAATACAATGACGAAAGCATCTGCGTTGCTATAGGAAATGAATTGAAACATGCATGATTTATTTATATTTTGGAAAGAGATGATTAACCATTCGGAAATGAAAATGCATTCGATGCCGAAAATTATTGTTTTGTATTAGTTTCGTTCACATTGCCGAATCCTAGATATCTCTCTTTCATTTAGCCTTCGTGACATCGTTGACCGAAATCAGATCGAAAATCAAATTGTGAAATCAGATCGTTGATGGACTTTTAAATTACCAGGTGGAACAGAAAAAGATCCGGCTAGTTCTGAGTGAATTTTTTTGTTAGTTTGTGTGCCCAAATCAATAAATATCTAATAGTTTTTAGTTGATTTGTGATTGTTAATGGTGTTTTAGTGATTACTGATATTTTCTTCGATCTATTTCCACTTCAAAAAACAACAATAAATAATTATAATTAGCCAAAGGTGCTCTGAATGGGTCATTTAATGACCGTTGGCTGTGGCCGCATCAACAATTCGGTAAGAAATCTTTAGAATTATTTAAATCATTTTCATTACAAGAAAAATAGTGTCTTATTTATTGATTATAATTTTCGATGCAAAATTGACTTAAAAATCACTGCAATTGAAATTGTATTCTCATTCTCATTCAAACAGAAACGATCAGAATTTATGGACAGATACGTGGCTTTCATCTCGAAAAATGTAGGAGTCGTTGGAAATGATTTGATTTCGGGTTCAGCTCACATCCAAATGCAATAATAGATACACTGTATACGGATAGACACAGTACACAATACATAGCGCTCATTCTGTTTTGTTCAATTGAAATGAATGAATCCATCTGCCATCTATATGTGAGAAATCAAATTCACGTCACCACTTTTCCTGAAAATGATTTTTCATTTGCCATTAGCTGAAGACGATTGAACTTGCATGTATAAATGCGTGTAATGGCCGAATAGATGCACATTGCACACAGAGGACTGAATGGTTTCTTTACTACTGGTCAAAGTAGTCGCGCCTTTTCTACCAATTTTTTTTTAATATTTGTTTATTGGTAGAGATAAATTAATTTGTATGTATTGGTGTGTCTGAAAGTGCATGAGGCAATCTGCTCACGCCTGTGCTGTGTATTCGCATCTGACAGCACAGTCGATGTTGGGCATACTAATACATAAATATCAATACATCTCTACTAATAAATAAATATTCAAAAAATAAAATCGGTAGAAAATGCGCGGCTACTTCGACAAGTAGGAAAGAAACCATTTAGTCGCCTGTGTGTGGTACAAATTTAAAATCTGCATCTTCTCTCCGCTAACGAAATTAATTGATATGAATGAATGACCACGCATTGTCCACTATATCGGAATATGAATGTATGCAAATGCGCATCCAGATTTAGGCATTATCTAACACTTTACCTGAATCGATTTTGGAAATCATTCCGCTTCTGACCGAATGCCACCCGAGGTCATCCAACAGATCGACCAATTTGATGTTCAAATGGGTATCGATAATCGATCCAGGTGCTCGAACGATGGCAGCAGTCACCAAGAGATTTCCCGATGGCAGTGAAGAGTGTTTGTCAATTACATCATTTGATCTTATCAGACCACAACCTTGATTTTAAGACGATAAAATTTGCAAATAGTGGAAAGACATTTCAAATTCACCAAAAATACAAAAAAGGAAATTTAAATTTCGAATTCCGCATTTTGGATTCTATTTTCTCCAGGGTGCTGTTCAAAAAAAAAATATTTATAAGAAAACACCGTGATCCTTTCTTTATGCTGTTTTTTTTAAATTATTTTTATGGCTTTCTCATTGTCTATCAAAATTAATAAATAAACGAACATATATATGATTCATTTAAATGGGAAAAATCATCTCGCATAGAAATATTAAATATTTTTATTTTGAGCCGCATTTAGTTCTATGAATATTTTTGAATTGTGGATACGTACCACGAATAAATCCATCTTTGAGCTTTGAACAGTTTGATCGATTTGGGTCGTGAAATGATGAGAAAGGGGAATTGAAGGGGAAAAAGAAATGAATTCATAAAAGTGATTCAAAACATGTGATGGAATTATTTCAGTTAGAAAATCTTTCAGTTTTGGTTTTTCTTTCCTAAAATCCATGGTATCACAATTGTTTGTCGCCATTTTGTGCCACTTTTGCCTAAATTCACGGCCATTTCAAATCGATCTACTTTTTCAACTGCAGCAAATCTGGCACACATGTGTACCTCAAACGCGTGTGATGCAATTAAATAAATATCAATTTTGAGTTTTGTGCACATCTTCTCTACATCCTTCTCTACATCCTTCTCTCTCTCTCTCTCTCTCTCTCTCTCTCTCACTATCATTTATCATTTGTCTAAATTCTAAATTCCTCCTATATTCTGAGAAATGTACTATTTGCCTAAACGGATGATTCAACCAAATTACGATTATGATTATTATGTTGCTGATGTTGTTGATTTCGTGCTCGTCGTTGATTATCTTCGGTAAAATCGAGAATATTTCGTTGCTTTTTTCTGGCAAATTGTTTATGTTTGAAATAGATTTTCAGCACACCTTTGACAGCTATAAATGACAAACCGCCAATCAATGTTCGATGTAAATTATTTTGAATTGATTCAAAGAATACGCGTCCAACGATTGCCGATATGGTTGGCATAAACAAAGCACCGCAAAATATTCGGGTCGCTGATAATGGATCCGATAAAGCGGGTGGATTATTATTGTGTTGTGCTGTTTGACCATTTGATTCCGTCTCATCACTGCAAAAACAAATGATTTTGATCAAATAAGGTCGGAAAATGGAATTTGGTGTTTTAAAACTTACGAAACGGGTAAAACTAAATTTAGCAACGGAAATTTGCGTGCAACATTTTGCCGACTTTGGATGAATCGTAGAAGCATTTCTTCCCAGCAAATCATTCGTCCCAAAATTAATCCAGCTGGTATGGCTGGAAGTCCAATAAGTAACACCAATGGATCAGCCCGTTCTAGCATTTCTAAGCCATCTTTATGACCAAAAACTTGAAGCACCTATAAAAACAATTACAGAATATTAAATTTGAATAATGGTTCTTATTAGCCAAACTATAATAATTACCGTAACCGCCCCATATGTAACTGCAGTCCAATATAATGAGCCAACTATAACACCAGCCGCCAAAAATGGACTCAATCGCTTAATAATTGTGTCAACACCTTCTAAAATGCTTACAAATGTGCCCATCTCTGGGAAAACAATTATATATTCAGTTTGACATTGTGGACAATTGACGCGTTTGAATGCATTCCCTTTTTGTTTTTCATCGACCCATCGTTGTAAGCAACTTTGATGGACCCATTTGGTGGTGCCACTACATTTACATGGTTGCACCCAGGCAGCTAATTCATCATCTTCATCGGTTGCAAAACAAACCCAACAATAACGACTTTCATCGTTAACGCTATGATTTCGTGAAAATATTTGTTGGATTGGAATATCTAATAATGAAATTTCCTGATCCAATCCATTTGGTTCTGTCATTTTTTCAGTTCACTTTATTCGTCTTGCTTTTTTTCTTTCAGTTAATCAATCGATAACCACAAAAAAAAATTAATTTACCTTTTTTTTTTATCAAATGCCTTCTGTCTGCTGTATAGTGGTATAGATTCAACGCAATTTGCGTTAACCTTTATGAACTACTTAACTGACAATAATGAGTATATAATCGTTTTTATATCATCAAGGCCAATATTTTCTACGAAAAACTTGTAAAACTTTTTATCACCACGAATTGAACCTACATCAATCATCAATCACGACTTCTTTTTTGTCCTGTTACTAACTATCCTTTTGGGGTAAATTATCCATTTAACTTCTGATTAGTTAGTTTTTCTCCTACACTCACAGTTCAGGAATTGATTGCAATTGCTTGTTCAACACAATTTTCAATAAATTTCTCCGTTTCTCACTCCGGACCGTTTACCACAGATTACAGGGCACAATTAAATCGGTTTTTCGTCTACTAAATGCAGTCCATCTGTTCGAAAATGAATAGTATATTTAGTGCGCCTGTTTTAGACCTTTAAAATCCGTTTTATCTTCCTTAACGTTCTTCTGATTGATACGTCGCGGAAGCGAAATGTATTGGAAAGTGAAATTCAAAAAAAAAAGAATTGAAACGAAAAGAAATGAAACATTTTCTGCGTGTTTCTTTTCTATAATTTCTTGTGAAATTCAATGTGCACGAATGATGATATGTATAATAAAATTTGACGCAATGCCAGATATATTTTTGAATAACCATTCAACATTTTGAGCTTGTGTGCGACTCTTTTGCTATTGTATGGATGTATCTCGAAGAACCAGCGTGTATATTTTCCTATATTTGTGTATGTGTGTAATTTTGACAGTTTTAACTTGTTAATATCGTTTACATTCATGCTTGGTCATAACATAAGTACAATTGATTAAATGCCACTCTCTGAATTAGGAAATAAATTCGGTTCATTTTACCCAATTTTCTCTATCTATTTCTTTCTGTTTTTGATGAAATAAATGCGAATGAAAACAATGTTTGGCGATTTCAGTGACTATTCTTCATATTTTAATCAATTTCTACAATTCAAATTATTTTTGTTTGCATATTAAGATGTTTATTTATCATGTTTTATTCAGATGTTTATTTATCATTTTCATAGTCAGCTGGGTTTTTGCGATGCATATGGTGATTTGCTTCTTCAGCCCATACGTATGCTAAGTAGCCACTGAGGAAAGCTGAAAGTATATTTAATTCAAAATTTCGGTTTCGTTAGTTTTCTTTTTCATTACTATAGTTCGATGTTGTATTTTTAAAAGAAAATCTTTGATTAACTCACCTGGTGCCATGTATGGTACATTATCACCAAATCGACGTGCTGTATTTCTAAGACGCTTGATAGTCCAAATGCCTTTCAATGGATTCAATTCGTATGGTGAATAGGTGTGTGTAACCCTTCCGAACACTTTACCCAAATTTCCAAAATGTAAGCCCATTTTCGCAGTTTGATTGATGCTGAAAGTAAACAAAATAACCCAGAACAAACACACGATTATTTAAAAAAAAATAATTATTCATAACAATTGAGTGATGCAGCTGATTCCGAATAACTGTTACATAATTGATAGCTAAATTTCGATATTTGACGGAGAACACCAAAATCATAAATATAATATGACGAAAAGATTGTATTACACTTAATTTATGAAATTTCACTTTTTCCAAATAGAAAATAAAACTCAAAAATGAAACGATTCGAAGGAAATTTACCTTGCTGAAAGAATGCTATTTAGCCTATGACTACGCAAATGATCTGTGGAAAAAAAAATCTCAGATTCACAAATTTCTATTTCTTACTCATCTGTCATGCATACTTTGGAAAGAATGTCAAATGTATTTGAAATGAATAGTCAATTCAGTTTGTTATTCGATTCAAAATGCTGCCTTGAGTTTGGTCCCAATACAAAACAACCCATTCGAAACCAGAAGATTTTTTTCGATTGGAAATTGTTTGATGTAAATCCTTCTTATTTTTCAATTGATCGCCTCTTCTTTAGGCATTCATTCACATACTTAAGGACCTTTGACATTTTCATCGATTAGAAATCTAACCTCAACATTTGTCTTTTTTTCCTGAACGGTAAAAAAATCCCTCGTTCATCCAGTAAAAATTCAGATACCATCAACAATGTCGACACGTTGGTATCCAATCTTTAAACAAGGTAATCCACAATTACGTGTATTTTTAACGGATTTCTGGATGAAAATGGTTCGAAATGATCAACAACCGACACCACCGCCAAATGTAGTTACATTTCATTGTTCAATGCAAATGACCAAACACGATATCAAAAATTATTTAACGAAAATTTACGATATACCAGTTGTGGATGTTCGGACCGAAGTCAGAATGGGCGAATTCTTTCGTGATCCAATTAAAAAATATGTAAAAAAGAAGGATGACTTTCGTGTAGCCATTGTGACATTGGTAAGATATAAGCTTTTAACAACGGATACCAAAATAACTGAGAAATCGGTATTCTCTTCTTTTGTCGTCATTTTGCAGCCCAAAGATATGGAGTTTGAATTTCCGGACCTATTTGCGGAGACGGCCATGAAAGAGGAAAAAGAAAAAGCTAAAGAATCACTGGATCAGCAAAAGGAAGGCTTTCAAAAATTTACTGAAAGAAACAGAGATAGTCGCTCAACTCCGCCTTGGTTCTCATTTTGAAATTTTATTCATGTTGGTTTTTGTGCAACAAATGAGATATAAATTTTTTTTTTTGAAAATAAATGAGGAAAATGACTTTCTGAAACGATAAATCAATTTGAATGTCGCTGTTGGGTTCTTATTTCTCATAATCGTTGTTCTGGTTGAATGGTTTGTACAGGAGTTTTCATTTTCAGTTAAGTTTTGAGAATCTTCGGTTTTCTGGTTTCTCAATCTTCTTTGAATGAAATATACGATAGCATTGTCGATTGGTCGTGGTTTTGCGTTTTTTGGGAATTAATCAGTTCGATGGCTGCGTCTCGTTGCAGCGACGTTTTTCGCATGAACATGGCCAATGTCCATTCAGGAATAATTAGATCGAAGAAAATTGTATCGCACTGAAAGGTATAATGATCTTGAATTCAGAATTTGGATCATTACGATCTATGACCTATGAAACTTACTTCTTCATTTGAATATCCCTTGAATTGATCATAAAGAATATCCAGCATTTGTGAGAATTGCTGGTGAGTTAACAAAGTTATAATATCGATCGGGGTGTAGTCATCAGCTCGTTGGATTTCATCTTGACGAACATTTCGTTTGAATAATCCCTTTAACAAACAGCCATTTCGAAAAAAACCCTCAAATATTTCATTTTCCGTTAAATCTTTCAAATCGCTGAAATGAAAAAAAAAAAATTCAGAATGTGACCCAAACAAATGATTTCATCGAAATTGTGAACAACATTGGTTGAGGATTGCCATTGGATTGTGGCTCTGGCCGATGATTCTCTTTATCATTGTTGGCTCGCGAGGTGCTCGGTTGCTGGAATGGATCCGATGCGTTATTCTCACCAATTTCCAATAGCATTGAATCGCCGCAAACCAATTTCGAACCTTTTTTGTTCTTCTTGACTTTATGCGTAGACTTTTTCACTTTGGACGATTTTTTTGGTTTGGCCGTCAAATGGCCGATCGATACCTGTAACCTTGGTTTCGCATTCTTTACACTTTTCGCACCAGTTTTTTTGGATGCAAGATACGTTTTTGTCAACTGATTTCGATTAACCTTTTTAGTTTTGCTTGATTTTGGACCGGCCTTAGTTTTTGTTGGTTTATCATCTTCGGTCGAAATGCGTGACACATCGGTTTCAATTGGGTCTGACTCCATTTTTGAAAGACGAAAGTATGGCGTACTGTTCATGGAATTAACAAACGGTGTTTCAGGTGCTGGCCGTTTTGATGGTATTTCTTTTTGTGGTGTGGAAACACTGTCATTCAATGATTGATGTTTTCGCTTTTTCCCACCTGTAGGAACTGTTAAAATTGTTGAATTTCTTGAAGCTGTCAGTCTCTCAATTTCATCGGCTGTCAATCGATCCAAAGGAATTGTAAATGGTCGGGTGCCATTTGAACCAATTGTTTTCGACGATGGTACGAATTTTTTAACATTTGATTTATAGCCAACTTTGACTACCATTACGAATGGATAAACCATTTCTAAATCTATATTCGGAAACACTTTACCAAAGAATGCTTTATCCATTTCGGACCATTCCACATTCAATTCAATATTTGTGTCAGTCAGGTCAATTGAATCGTTCGGCCGCTTTATTTTTGGCTTTTTCTGATATTTTTCAATCAATTTAGCCAAATGGTCGAAAATTATACGCCACTCAAGATGACACATAAATTTGTTAAGGGAGTACATGCCATGGCTTGCGATGCACATATCATCATTGCTTTCAAAACTGAAGTGATGGATCAAATAACGTTCGGAATGCTAAACGAATGCATGCGATTTAATTTTCATTTAAATTTAATTTTATTGGAATACTATCAAACTTACTTTTGTGTATTCGAAGATTTGCGACATTTTTTCTTTGAATCTAAAAAAATTGCTCTTTATTTCATATTATTCGTTATTTTGATGTTTTTACTTATTACTGACAGTCTAATTATAATGTATATTCGATCCCGCTAAATTTTGACACATCAAAAAAGTTTGCTATCGTAACTAAGTCGTGACTGAAGTCTGTGATAAATTTTAACAATGCAATGTTAACGATGTGCTGATGTCAGCCATTTTTAAATCAAATTTTGTTTTTGAAGAGAGAAACCGAGACAGCAAAGACTATAATATTCTCGGTTTCAACAAAAAAAGTTATTACCCTTTTTTGCATCCAAAATGATCCCAATCAAAACTGGCGCTCAATTTGATTCGAGACCAACTTCATAGTAATTAGGCCCAATATTACTTTGAACTCATCATTTGTGTGTGATTTGCCTATTCAAAACGAGAATCGTAATAAATTTCATATTGAAAATGCACACCCATGCAAATAACATAAGATAAAATACTTAAATAACGGATATAGTGAAAAAACCTTCAATAATGGTGTTGGATCAAGGTCGGAACGCATCCATTTAAAGGTATAAAAGTAAATTCTTACAAATTTCATGCTAAATGCATCAATAAATTTCCATGACATTCTCGATAATCTGTTCAGACTGGAAATTTGTTCCGCTGAGAGGCTTCTCAGTTTTTATTTTTCTTTTAAAAAATCAAACTCCAATTGAATATTAATGAAATCCGATTTGAAAATCAATCACAGCGCCTGATGTCCACCATGTAAAAATTGCCATATATTCAGATTGTGCAAATGTATTGGTTCACATTTTGCCGCTCTGTTCGCGTCATAAGATCGTCCGATTCATATATGTATTGCATGTCTGAATGTGGAACCAACGAGATACCAAATTCAATCGAAATCGAAATATCGAGAATGTATGCGAACGAGAACGACATCTGCATATATTCGGCATTCTAGAGACTTCCATACATGGTTAGCTATTTTCAATGCTTATTCATCTCGGAATATTCATACAATCACATACAGTCTAAAGTAAGGAACACGCGTCTGAAAGGTGTTTCAACATTACTGTGCGAAAAGAAAGAAAACGAGCAAAGGTTTTTTATTTCGGAAAAAAAAATTTTGCCTTTTTGTCAACGAAAAAGAAAGGAACTAAATTGTTTAAAATAATTTATCGAAATTTTCACGTTTGAGAAATAAAACTCAAATCAGAGAATTCAATCCGTTTTTTGTTTGAACCAAATCAAGAAGGTAATATGCCAAACATTTTTCGATTTAATTTAATTTGATGGTTCCAACGAATTATTCTAACCAAAAAAGAAAACTGTTTCAAAAGTTAAAATAATTGGATGACAGAACAGTTGGAATTTTTCTGTGTGTTTTGTAAAGTTTTTCGTTTAAAATCGTTTGAATTTCATTCTTTTCTGGAAGAATCAATTGAAACATATTTCCGAAAACTTTTATTTTCGTTGATAAAACGTTGTTCCATCGAAAATGATGTGATTTTAGACTTTTTTTTCAATTCCAAAGTAATTCTGTTAATCTAATTGTGTTTGTGTGTCGTGTTCCTTGTCAAGCGCTCTTGTGTATATGGTGTGTGTATATGTATGTGTGTGAATCTTGTTCAATTCGATTTTGTCAAACACGAGACACAAGAAAAAAATCGATTCAATTTTTCAAGGAGTTCCCGGATTAAAGTCTGAAATTATCATAATTCCTTCTTTCGTTTATGCAAATTTCCAGGAAATATCAGTGGACACAAGGAATCAAATCATCAAACAAGATGTCAGTTATTGGAATAGATTTTGGAAATGAATCGTGTTTCATTGCAGCTGCAGTTGCAGGCGGCATTGAAACACTTGCCAATGATTACAGTTTGCGTGCAACACCGTAAGTATTTTCTCTTTCACTCTATTCCATTCGATTAATTAGGTACTTGGAACTCAGTTAAATGAAATTATCAATCACTAGTTGGCCGTTTCCATCAAATAATCGATGCATCGGTGGCTGACGGATACTTGAGAAATCAAAACGATATTGAAAATATTCTTCTTCATTTTTTCTCTCTTCACACAAATGAAGTGACGAGTGCATGTGTTTTACAACCTGAGTCATGCCGATCGATTCATTTGTTTATGCAATTAAATAAACATACGTTGCTTGAACTGATACAGAACAGTTACCAGCTACAAGTTACCAATTATATTATTGATCAATATCGATTGTCCTTTTTGTGACAACTTGACCATATAAATATTTGTCCATTGAACACAAATTGAATAAAAACGACTGAAGAATGAATTCAATTGTCATTTTCCATGCGATACAAACGGAATTAACCTCAAAATCTCGTATGATGTGATTGAATAGAGAGTGAATTTCTGTATTTTTCAGTACTCAGTACTCAGTAGCATTCTATTTATTGACGAAATTCATTTTTTTTATTTTACTTAGCAAAATAGGCGTCAAGTTGTTGGAGCTCGGCATGTTCATACATTTTCCCATCGAAATTCGATTTCAAATGAATGAATACTTTTTTTTGATGCCGGTTAATGTTCAAATGAACATTCGAGAAATTTTCAGAAATAAAGGCGCATTTCATGTGTCCCAAAAACTATTCATTATACACATTTAATAAAGTTTACGTTGTCGATGCGTTACAACGAAACCGAAAGATCCGAGACCTTAAAAACCGTGGTTCGCACGAAAGAGATAACACAATATTTCAATTTAACATTCATACATACATAATTTTTTTTCTTTTTGTTTGTGAGCCTTTGCTTTGTACTTTGGCCACAAAAACATATAATCAAACATTACGGTTTTATTCGCACATATTCTACACCGTAAACCGCACATATACGGTGCTTGTATAGATAGTCCAGAATCCATATCTATACTATATCGCACATGCTTACATATTATTCCGCGCTGATTTGTATTTCAATTCAATCTTGTTTAATGGAAGAAGGATGCGAGCAAAGAGAATAAATATTTGGCAAATTGAACGAAAAAAGTGCATATTTTCCAATTATCATGAATCAAAAGATTTTGGTGCAACCTGCCAATGTTTTTCGAATTTGTCAACTGACATCAAAGAGGAGCGTAGTGTGTTTCGAATTTCAATAAAAAAGAAATTGAAAATGTGTTTAGTCATGCATAAGTATTACCAAAGTTATTGAAAAAGATATTCCTGACAATTTTGGGTAGGCGTCTGATGCTTGAAATATGTTATTATTGCTCATCTTACTATTCTTGTATATTGCACACATCAAATGTATATATTTATTTGTTGTGCGTATTATAAATCAATGATCCGAAATGAGCAATAGCAAGGTAGTCGAATGCGATAATGAACTTTTCCGTTCAGCCTTTTCTCAATTCGGTATAAAATTGAAAAAAAAAGTTTTGATTGGAGAAATCGAAAGAAAATAAAAAAAATTAATAAAAAAATACGAAAACTGCTATGGCTGTAAAAAATTTCTTCAGAATGACTCAAACTATCACCTAGTTTAATTTGCCGTTGATGATAGTGCTCCCCAAAATATATGTGATATTGATGTAGTTTGTATTGATGTATAGTAGTCTTGAAGAAAGTAGTTGAAATAATCAATACTTGTTCCACCATTGTAAATGGCAGACAAGTAAAATGCGAATAAATAAGCATTATTTGCAGGTCAAATTATCCTCTTTCTCTCTCTCTCGTTCTCATTTTCTCATCTCTCTGTCAGGTTTGCTATTGAAATAAATATGGAAACATTGACAGCCTTTCATATTTAGCACTTTTTATATTTATTTCATTATTATTAATATGATTTTGCATGACCATTGATTGGTCATGATAAATGCATCTGTCTTTATTAGCATCACCTAATACCAAACACAGACAAAATATATTGCATTTAAAGCCTTGGTTGATCCAAATTTCGATTAATTGTCATTTAATTAATTCTCTTTTCTTTGACTGTTCTATCTAAAAATTTATTCGTTTTCATCATCTTCGTATAGATCATGCGTTGCATTTGCTGGTAAAAAGCGTATCATTGGCGTTGCGGCTAAAAATCAACAAGTTACAAATATGAAGAATACAGTGAGCAATTTTAAGCGATTGCTAGGGCGGAAGTTCAACGATCCATTCATTCAAGATGATTTAAAAAGTTTACCATATCATGTTGAACAGCGTCCAGATGGTGGCATTGGTATCCGTGTTAGTTATATGGAACAGGAGCATGTATTCACACCCGAACAAGTAACAGCGATGCTGTTCACAAAACTAAAAGAAACATGCGAATCGGCACTCAAAAAACCAATGAAAGATTGTGTTATAACGGTGCCATCATTTTATACAAGCGCCGAGCGTACAGCATTAATTGATGCTGCCCAAATAGCCGACCTAAATATATTACATTTGCTGAATGAAACAACGGCTGTTGCATTACTTTATGGTTTCTATAAAACGGATTTACCGGCATCTGACGATAAACCAATGAATGTTGTATTTGTCGATTTTGGTCAATCACAAATTCAAGCATCAATTTGTGCTTTCAATCGAGGTAAACTAAAAATGGTTAGCAGTGCATGGGATTTAGTCGGTGGTCGAAATATTGATGGTAAAATGGCCGAATATTTCGCCGATCAAATTCAGCAAAAATATCGAGTGAATGCACGACAAAATTCACGTGCCTTTTTGCGTTTGTTGGCCGAAACGGAAAAATTAAAAAAACAAATGTCAGCAAATAGTACAAAATTACCGTTGAACATTGATTGTTTCATTGATGAAATTGACGTTCAATCGAATATGTCACGATCAGAAATGGAAGAAATGTGCGCCGATATTTTCAAAAGGGTTGAGGACACATGCAAAAAATGTCTACAAGATTCTGGTAAGGGAGGATGGGCTCTTTATTCTGAGCGGCAAACTGCCACCAAGTTCGTTTTAAATAATTTCTATTCGTTTTTTGCTTTTTCTTTCTTTGCTTTATTCATTCAGGCCTAACGGTTGAGGACATAAGTGCCGTTGAAATTGTCGGTGGGAGTACTCGTATTCCAGCTGTGAAGGCCATCGTTGAACAGGTGTTTGGCAAACCAGTCAATACAACATTGAATCAAGATGAAGCCGTGTCACGTGGTGCCGCTCTACAATGCGCAATTCTATCGCCAGCTGTTCGTGTTCATGATTTTAGCATCACAGACATTCAGAACTTTGCTGTTCGCATTGCTTGGGATATTGATACACCAAATCGTAGTGAAATGGAAGTTTTTAAACGAAACCATGAATTCCCATTCTGTCGAATGATCACATTAAATCGACGTGAACCACTTTCATTAGAACTTTTCTATTCTGATCCAAATTTGCGATCCCATCCCTTCATCGGTAAGATCTATTCTGTTATATTATTTAAAATCCGGATCATCATCACTACTATCTGTTAATCTGATTGAAACGATTTTTTATGTTCTTTCAAATTGAAAACAGGTCGCTGGCATGTTAAAAACATCAAACCAACCGCCAATGGTGAACCACAGGAGGTCAAAATCAAAGTTCGTCTCAATGCAAATGGTGTCATTTTGGTGACAAGCGCTTATCTCGTAGATAAAAAGAAGGCTGAAGAAATAGCCGCTGATAATGGCAATGCTGGTGATGCAAACAACATGGATGTTGCACCAGAGGTATGCAATATTTTGATTGGCTTCATATGCAATTCACAATTTGATCTTGTTCTTTTTTACTTTTGATTTTCTTCTCATTTTGGAATAACTTTTTTTTGTTCCGTCTATCTTCAGTTCTCTTCGTTTGATATTCAATCCAATAGCAATTAACAGTTCTTTTCTATTCTTAAAAAAAGGATAACAAATTTCATAGCCAAATATGGAAATCGTATTGTATTTCTCCTTCTTTTCATTTCAAAACGTTTGTTCTCAGTAGTTCATTCTGCTAATCATATTTTTGTTGTTGATTGGCCGTATGTTTGTTGGTTTATATTTAAGAATTAAATTAGAAATTTAGCTCTTAAGTTGTTGGAATGATGGAATTGTTTTTTTACACAGAATATGTGCCTGCAAAGTACAAAAAGTAATAATACCTTGGATAGATTGATTCCAATTGATCGTTGACGTTATTTTTTTTTTGATGAATTGTGTTATCATTCGTTTTGTTCGCATTAAGCACCTCAACATTGATGTGATAGATTGAATTGCTAATAACTTCATTTGTCATTGCCTTTGTGAGCGTCATTGCCTAATTAGTCATTTAATGTAATTATTTTATCATTCAGTCGTCTGCCTGCCCGACACCCTATTTATGTACATATTATTCACAATTCTATAATAGTAGAGAACCATACTGCCACCATTTTGTTCATCGTCAATCAATCAATTTGAACAAGAAATACGCACGCATCGGCCAATGTTTGGGCTTACATTGTACGCATTCCATCATATTTTCACTATATTAATACGAAACCACTCCCAATTCAAGCATACCGATTTCTTTGCCATCGATTGTTGTTAAATCAATACCATTAGCGACCGAAACCGACCGAAACTTTTACGAAAAGAAAGCAAAAAATGGCGATTTCTCTTTTCAATAAAAATCCGTCTTTAAGATCAATCAAGACCATTTCATTCTGTTTGTCCATCTCGTTTAGAATAGAGTTTAGTTCCTTTTCTATTGTTACTTCTTTCTGTTTTTAGGATGACTTGAATGACGATGGCAATCAAATTCCACATCCTAACAATATACAACCACAATCACCAACATCGGCATCTGGTCCAGGTTGGACGCAACGTGTTAAAGGGTGGTTTTCGGGGGTACGTCCATACAATTGCAAACAAAACACACAAAAAAACACCAAAAAAATCTTTAAAAAACGAAAAAACAAAATTGATATCGTCATACATGAGAGATAGACGATAACGTCCAATCCTCTTATAATATATTTATCCTGAAAATCCTCTGGATCAAGTACACATGCATTCAAATCTATATCAATTCCACAATCTATCATCCGCTTTCATCATCATGATCATAATCGTCATCATCATCTTTATAGCTTTAACACGTGCACTCAACAATATATTGAAAGTTGATTTTTAGTTTTCTGTTTATCGAATGAATGAGCAATTTTTTCTTGGGTCTTGAACATTTGCTTCGGTTAGAGAATATAAAGAGAAATTCAATTGTTTCGTTTTTGGCTTGAACCAATGTCCTGGTTAAAACACGAATAAAAACGTGAATTGGCGTTTCCCAAATCTGGTGGGGTTTTTTATTATTTATTTATTTTTTTGCGTCAACTAAATACAAGCAGACTTGAATTGGATTGAATATCATAAATCGGAGAGGAACAGGCAAAATTAATTTTAATTCTAAATAAATGAATTGTATATATATTATATATATATTATTTATTAATAATTGTATTTAATTTTCATTTTTGTTTGGGATTAAAACAGGGCGACGATAGCAAAAAAGGCAAGAAGAAGAAATCAGCTGATTTAGTTGAACTACCAATCGATGTCCAACTACCTGGCAATAGTGATACCAATATGCAAAAATACCGCGAAGAAGAGGTATGTTTTTTCCATTGATCCAATATTTACAATTGGATTGGGTCAATAATACCGAAAAAAAACAACAACATGTTTTCCCTAAAATTTTCAGGTCAAGATGATCGACAACGACGAAAAGGAAAAGGATCGCGTTGATGCTCGTAATGCATTGGAAGAGTATGTATATGATATGCGTGAAAAACTATCAGAAGATGGCCCATTATCAACATACGTTGAAACAAATCATCGGCAAACAATTTGCCATCAATTGAACGAATTAGAGAATTGGCTATACGAAGATGGTGAAGATTGTGCAAATGATGTGTATCGATCAAAATTAACCGATCTACATAATCAAACCAATCCAATAAAAGCGCGTCATTTCGAATATGAAAACCAACCGAATGCATTTAATGATTTAGGTCATGCCGTACAAATGGCACGCAAATCAATCCATGAATTCCGTACGAATACCGCTAAATATGATCACATCACTGAAGTAGAAATCCTAAATGTAACCGAAGCAACCGATCGGGCACAACGTTGGTTCGAAGATAACAGCGGAAAATTAGCAAATTCATCTAAAACAGTCGATCCACCGGTACGCATTGGTGATATTCGTCATGAACTTCAAACATTGACTGCATCGGTAAATTCAGTTATGAATCGACCGAAACCAGCACCACCACAACCACAACAAACACCAAATCATACAAATTCACCGAATGGAGCACAGCCAGACACAAAAGATACGGCTACCAATGAACAAACAACGGAAGACAACATGGATGTTGAATAAATTGTGCTTTGATTCAAATCATCGTCAGTCAATCAGCTATCCAATCAACAAACCAGTCGCAGACTTTTCGTTTTTTTCTGGCTATTAAACTGTTTTACGGACAAACGTAAAATTTCGTTCCATGAAATGAATTAAATTTTTTCTTATTATTTTTGTTTCTCTTTTTCTCTTTTTTCATTTGGCTCACATTTCAAATAAATCCTAATCAAAAATTCAAATTAAATATTTAAAAAAAACAGAAACAGAACCAATTGAACATCGGATTCGAACACAATAAAGCTAAATTAATTTAATATGAAATGACTTATTCGCTTACTCAAAAATTTTGCCAAAAAAAAAATTGCTCAATACTCAACTGTATTTTGATATTCCAGGATCACAGTGAACGAGTATTTTTGCTTGGTGGACTTTTTGGGTTCGCTTAATCGCTTTGGAATTTATGAATTTTATTTAAATTTGAATAAATTAATTAATTTGATTAACATTAATCGAACATAGTTTGAAACAAAAAAAAACATTAAAAAAATATGATTAAATAAAAACAAAAAAATTGAATAAATAAATCAGATGCACTGATTTACAAACAGATTTCACACACAAATTTTTTTTAGCATTTTCCTTTATTTTTTGCACAGTTGCCCAAACCTGCAATCATGATTATTTGTGAATAGTGTTTGAATATCATCAAACTGTATCTGAATTTTGTAGACATTTCCAATGTTATTGGGTAGTCGTTCATCAATAATCATCCCGGTCGTTGTTCCTCACGATAGTGTATCAATCATGACGATCCCGTTATGATAATTTTGGAGTAGAATCATCGGAAAAATTTGAACCTTTCAAATCGGACTTCGACTATTGTATTGATCGACGTACAGCTGCATTTTTAAGAAATATTTCGTGAATTGATAAAGATATGGACCATCCAATGAACGATTCAAAAAACCGCGAACAATATTTTCACTGCCGATCAGAATGTTTTCAGTGATTTTTTTCAATTATTGCTAAGACCGATGATCATTGTTCTATTTCGGAAAGAAAGTATATCTTAATATCATGTTCGTATGCATTATTGCTATAAAATGGACAACAAAAGATCGAAAAATTATAAGGGAGCAAAGAGGAAAAATCTATTTGAATCATTTGGTTAGACAGTAAAAAATCGCAAATCTATGTTTTATTTCTCAAATGTATGAAGGACGGACTTAGTAATCCAATTTTACTATTCGGTTTTAACGAATTAGAGAAAAAAGGTGAAGAAGACAACGAATGTTTCCACCATCCCAAAATGCGCGTCTAAAAATCCAATTCCTCAATGTTCACAATGATCATTCGCAAAACGCGTGAAAGTTGCAGATGTTTCGAGATATAATTCAAAAATTCCAAAAAAATTTCAGAACAGAAAAATTTATTTAATCCAGCAGTTGGAAATGAATTCAGGTTCGTATATTTTTGTGAAGTTCAATCTCTGAATTCTTCAGAACGAATGGTATTTCTTTCTCATTTGTGAAAAATTTGAAAAAAATGTTAAAGCACGCAAGAACGCGTGAACCATCTTATCGAATTTGTATAAATAATGGCCCTCATAGAACATTCAATCATATTCACTTCACTCTTCAAGTAAGTTGAAAATAGAATCAAGATGAATTTATTCCTCTCAATCGCTCTGATATTGGCAGTTGTAAGCATTTAAAATTAATTTTCATTTTTCAAACTTTGATTTCTTCTGAAGGAAGAAAATTTTTCTTTAAATTTCAATTTAAGAGCTTGAATCCATCTTTGCATCTTCAAATTTAGACCGTTAGCTTGAGTAACTGTTCTCCAACACCACCGGAAGCCGAAACAGCCGCTCCTGACAAACAATTGACTGAAACACTTGGCGCCTTGAATCTTGAAAAAAAATCACACAATCCTTTAAAGGATGTTATATTGAAAAACTACAAGATGTACAGGAAAATCAAATGTTATTTGAATGGATTTATTATTCATAATGATGATTGGTCACCAATTGCATTGACCATTGTCCAATGGAAATTTAGTACCGATATTTCTCGTTTTGAGGAATTGGAAGAGCTGAAGACGCATTTTAATACTTACAAGCCGAAATTGGTTGAGTTATTGGGAAAAATTGAGCCGGCCCATGAACTAAACCAAAAATTGGCTGAAATTGTTCAGAATTCACTCAATTCCGAAAAAAAATTGAATGACTCACCTGCTACTGATCCAAATTCGTTGGAAGAATTACAAAAAGAGGCTGAAAAGGTGACCGAAATTTATACAGAGTTCGAGAATTTGATGAAGCATTTCCAGATAGAATTGTTCCTTAAAGAATTAGATAAAGTTCGAGCAGACATCGCTAAAGTAAACATCGGAAAAATATCTTTGTATGATGCAAAGATAAATTTTGCTGTAAGTTCTGAAAGATCCCGTGAATTATTTACACAGAATCTGGAAACACTGAAGGCTGCAATGAAAATTCATTATGCAGATTTGATCAAGGCGAATCAACAGATTCTAGGTATTGTTGAGAAACTTGCCAAAAAATAATAATTTATTTGCGCATTGGGCAATAAACATCGATTATTAAGTACTTTTGCTCCTATCCCTAACAATCAACAAGCAAAATTTGAGGCCTTACTTATTTATGGCCATGGATGGTTGTTAACTGAATAAAAACTATCATCAAAAACAAAATAATCCCATGACTTCAACTTTTCATTCAAATTCGTTCTTTTCATATTCACTTACGAAGTGGACGTTCTATATATATATAATATATATATATATATAAGTAAAATTTTCGACTTAAGTTATGCAATGCAATACGATTATTAGTATTGAAATCGAAATGATACGATTCTATGGAGTTATTTTCATTTTTATAGTGTTGGTAGCGCTGCACTTCATGACATATTTTACTTTCCGAAACGTTATTCACTCATTGCCAGTAAAATGGATTGTAGATGTTTCGTTTGTACGGAAAAATTTCCGACCATTAATGAAACAATAAAACATTTGAAAAAAAAACATACCATTATATAAAATGATGAACCTCTTCTTTGCAATATGAAAGAAAAATTTTCGACTTAAGTTATGCAATGCAATACGATTATTAGTATTGAAATCGAAATGATACGATTCTATGGAGTTATTTTCATTTTTATAGTGTTGGTAGCGCTGCACTTCATGACATATTTTACTTTCCGAAACGTTATTCACTCATTGCCAGTAAAATGGATTGTAGATGTTTCGTTTGTACGGAAAAATTTCCGACCATTAATGAAACAATAAAACATTTGAAAAAAAAAACATACCATTATATAAAATGATGAACCTCTTCTTTGCAATATGAAAATGAACAAAAACACCATAGAATCGTATCTGTAACTCGGTGCGGGATGGGTCTTATGCCTTGTAATTTGGATCTTTCGAAAGCTTGTGAAAATTCCTAAGGGCATTCTTTTAGCTCTAGACCGCACCCCGATCCCGGGATAGGCATTCGAATTTTTTTTTCTCATTCAAGAAAAAAAAAATTTGCGTTAATCGATCGAAAACGGTTAGAAACGAGTAGAAACACGAAAATTTCAAGAAAAAAAATTCGCGTAAGGATCCACCATTGAAAAATGTAAAAAAACGTCTCACATCAAGCACCACTACCCCCAAATTTTAATCAGTTTTTCGGGATTATTCAGGCTATCACCTTGTTTCATATGCGTTCTAAGACAATGAAAACTCTAATCAAAAGTTTCCGCAACGACAGTTGAGAAATAAAGCCACGAAGCGTTTTTTGTTTGTTTGTTTCCCTCACGTCCCGTTTATATGCAAGATCCAAAAATACACACGTGATCCAAAACAAGCGTTCGAACGAAACCATCAGTCCAATGAATTGAAATAGGGGTTACCAGCGTCTCTTATTAGCATGTATTTAGATAGGAACGATGATGAACGTTGACTTTGCGCGGCTCTCGTGACTGGAATGGCAACACTCATTGCTACGAAACGTTTTAATTAATATCAATTGATATTTCAATCACTTTGACAGTATGACAACAAACAAGGACCGATTCAAAAAAAATTCTTCACAAGCATTCTTTTTTTTTTCATTCAAATTCATCAGAAATAAGTTCTCTGAATTTTCTCCAATATAATAACATAAATTCAGTAATTTTGATGAAAATTGTCCACTCAATTCATTCAATGAAATTTGACAAAAGTATCTGAATAAATTAGACGTTTTAGTATCAAACGTTTTCATCAATGTGAAGTTGGCCCACCCCAGACAGTTGTATGAGAGCCTTTCCATTCAACATATTCATCATTAAGAGATTGACCCTGGACCCTTAGAATGCATCGCGAGCAATATTTTCAAAAGGATTGGGTTCATAGCATTCAAAGTCGGAGCATATGCTTCCATTGTTTCGATTTTTAGTACTTCAATTGAATCCATTCATTTTTTTCTATCCATTTGCTTTGATGTGTTGAAGTCAACGTAAGAACATTTGCTATTACTCTGGCACACCTAAATGTTTCCCTGTCATACACTGTGTATTTTTCTCGTCAAACACTCGTAATAGCTGTGGAAAGCAAAGCATCGAAAGAAAAAAGTAGTAACAAAACAAAAACATAACAACGGAATCGAAAATCGAGCTATTTAAATTGACGAAAACATATACGGAAATTCGAATTGGAATTGTCTCTCAAAAGCATATTAAGGCTAAAACAAAATTTCTTTTCTTCACAATTTTATGTGTCATTTTGATTTTGAATAAGAAAAAAAGTCCAAAGTAAAACATGTTCGCAGGGTTTGTTCGATAGTATTGATGTTCAGTGTTGAATGCGTGTCGTTTAGTGGTTAGTCTATTGGTTTTGATTACGAAATAAACAAAAAGTGCAAATAGTTTATTAAACAAAGAAAAACAAATTAATTCGTTTGTTTAAAAGACATTCTGACGGATTACCCTGAGAAATTAATAATCTTCATTCAACCAAAAGAGTACTCAACACACAACATTCGGTCGTCTTATGGTCCAATACATGCAAACATAAAAAAAACAAATTAGACCAGTCAGGCAGTTCTGCTGAACAAAATTGAATTGGTTTTTATCAAAGAACTGGAAAACCCGCTTCAAGTGAATACAATCGATTATTTATTTGAAACGTCAAAAACTGCAGCTACAGCATCATGTCGGAATCTTATGGTAATTGTGCATTGATTAATTATGATTTATTAGGCAAATTGATAATTTCATTATCGTGAAACAGAAAAAAACTAATCATTTAATTTTACTCAAGCCATTCAGTGGTGTGAACACATTGTTATTCAATTGAAATACATATAAAAAACATATGGTTTTTTGGATACCGGAACAAAATGGCCGGACTTCACCCAATTTATTTATCTTTTTTCGTGCTATTTTTCTCTATTCATTATGCTCCTCCTCTATATGTATATTAATGCTGAAATTTTTCTACGAATCACTCGCACACGGCGAAAACATGAATTTCCTAAACGAAGATGTTTAGCGTTTTCAATTCCATTTGTTTACATGTTTTATTTTTATACGATCTTTATTCTTCAACAGCTTCTAAACCGAATCAAAATATGACGTGCTTAGTGCTTGCTTTTGATTGAATGAGAATTTCGATTTTATTTTTGTTTTCTCTCTCTCTCTCTCTCTCTCTCTCTTCTATTTTCCGAAGACTACTTATTCAAATTTTTGATAATCGGCAATGCTGGCAGTGGGAAGAGTTGTTTGTTACATCACTTTATTAAAAACAAATGTAAGTTTCGCAGTTGCTCTTTAAATGCACAATTCTAAATGTTCGAATGTAGTGGTTATTGGTTATTGACAACGAACTTTGAATATTGAATGTATTTAAATTTGAATTTGATCTCGGTATTTTGAATATAGTCAAAGAAGATAGTTCACATACGATAGGTGTTGAATTTGGCTCGAAAATCGTAAATGTGGGTGGATCGATTGTAAAACTACAAATTTGGGTAAGTTCATCTCAGCACTTCGAAATTCCGAAAAAAATTAAGAAATCTATACCATTTCGGCCTTTTTTTATGTTTTGGAAATTTAACTCGGCCTAACACACAAAACAGGATACAGCTGGTGAGTATTGAACTCAAAAACAACAAAACATATTGTATTTTTGAATTTCTTTTTTTATCATTTTGATCTAATTTGAAATTGTTCTTATTTTTTAGGCCAAGATCGGTTTCGTTCAGGTAAGCAATGAATAATAATTTGGTTGCAGAATATTGAAAAATAAATCGATCGTTTGTGTTTCATTGCATAATTAAGAACTGTTGATGCATACTATATTCGGTTTAGTCAGTTTTGTTGGTCCACCCTTTGGACAAGTTTTTGAACAACTTATAGTGGGCTGATCAGGCTGAAATTCCGAGACTAAGTTTCAGATAACTTTCAAACTCTTTCGAAAATTTCCAAATTACCAAAATATTTCAAAATTTCAAAAAAAAAAATTCTTTTGTTATCTGACCAATTTATTCTGATAACATAAGTTTAAAGTCGAAACATCTGACGGTACTATCGTCTTCTGCATTGTTTTTTAATATTCTTGTTTGTTTCAGTAACTAGAAGCTACTATCGTGGAGCATCGGGTGCCTTGTTAGTATTCGATTCAACCTCTCGCGAATCATTTAATGCATTGACAAATTGGTTAAATGATGCCCGTACATTGGCGAGTCCGAATATTGTTATTTTGTTGGTTGGCAATAAAAAAGATTTGGAAGAAGCGCGCCAAGTGACCATGTTAGAAGCAAGCAATTTTGCACAGGAAAATGAATTAATTTTTTTAGAAACAAGTGCTAAAAATGGTGATAATGTAGAAGAAGCATTTTTAAAATGTTCAAAAAGTATTTTAGCCAAAATTGAAACCGGTGAATTGGATCCGGAACGCACCGGCAGCGGTATACAATATGGTGATGCAGCACTACGACGAATTCAATTGAAACAAGGTACAGCTACACGAACTAGAACAGGCGACTGTAGCGGCTGTAAATTTTAAACAATCAATCAGTTCATCCATCGAAAATCAACAAAGCAGCAGCAAGAGTAGTAACAGAAGCGGGCCTGAACTTTGGATCTGAATTGATAATGAGAGTTTTTATGAACATACACTCTGTGCGCTTGTTTTATAAGAATCAGAGTAATTTCAACGGACGAAAAAGTTATATAAGAAAGAGGGACACAAAAAATCATTATTGTAGAATGTAGAGAAATACATTTATTTATTAGGATTTTAAGTTGACTTGAATTGCGTGAATGGTTCTCTAATAAATGAACGAAAT
The DNA here is from genome assembly GCA_000149185.1 of Mayetiola destructor. Classification (NCBI taxonomy): domain Eukaryota; kingdom Metazoa; phylum Arthropoda; class Insecta; order Diptera; family Cecidomyiidae; genus Mayetiola; species Mayetiola destructor. The sequence continues at coordinate 162,463 of GL501511.1, forward strand.
AAATGACAAAGAAAAACAAGTAAACACAGAATTCGGTCGTACCGAATTCACTGGGAAGCACCACAGGTCTTATCAAACTCAAATTGGATTCAAAATACTAACGAATGAAAGAAAAATGAAAAAAATTCCTAAAAATGTGAAATTTTTCGGAAATTTTGAAATTTTTCGATTTTTCCTGGGAATTTTGAAATTTTTTGGAAATTTTGAAATTTTTTTGGAAATTTTGAAATTTTTTGGAAATTTTGGTAATTTTGAAAAAAAATTTCAAATTTGGAAATTTTTTTTCAAATTTTGAAGTTTTTTTTCAAATTTTGAAGTTTTTTTTCAAATTTTGAATTTTTTTGGAATCGATAGAGAATCATCTGAAACATATAGATCCAAAGTTTCAGCCCGATCCGACCACTCAAAGTTAGTTAAAAACGGACGTCCATATTTTGTACATTTTTTTCTTTTTCTGTACATAAAAATGACATTCTATACACAAATCAGACAAAATATTGAGCAAAATTACTATTTTGTACATAAAAATGACAAATTGTACCCAAGATTTTGTACACAAAAGTGACATTTCGTACACAATTTTAACAAAATTGTACATAAAAATGCCATTTTGCTCTCTCGCGTCGCTCGCTCACTGGCTGCCCTGCCTGCTTGGCCTCCCCTCACCGATCAGCGTGTTCGAGCGAGCTGACTGCCCTGCCTGCCTCCGTCTCTTCCTTCCCGCCACCCTCCTATAACGATCAAAAGAATTTTTACAGTATAATCAAATGCACACATCACACATACTCAATACAAAAAGTGTAAAATATTGAATCAAAATGTTAAATTTGATTTATCTTTTGCATTAATTTTTCTACTATCAATTGATTGGTGAATTTAATGCACTTTTACTAACCCAAATGGGAATGCTATAATGCTACATATTACATCTGTGTCACTAAAATTTCTCTCAATTCGCCATATTTCAGAAAGTTCTTTTTATGTATAGTGTGGCAAACATTGTGTGAATGATGCCATTTTCATGTACAATTTGTTGGAATATCTTTAGAACGCGTCTGTTTCGTGTCTTATGATTTTGTTTTTATGTTTATTTTGTCAGTTTTATGTAGTAAATGTAGTTCTCATGTAAATTTCATAATATTTGTGTACAAAATGTCAATTTCTTGTACATTTCTTCATATTTTATGTACAACTTTGGAATGTTTGTGTACAGTTTTGTCATTTTCATGTGCAAATTCTTGAGTTCAGTTTGCCAATTTTGTGTACAAATTGGCAATTTCGTGTATAAACTTGCTTCTTTTGTGTATAAATTCCACACTTTTGTGTACAGAATGTCATTTTTGTATGCAAATTCTTATGTACAATTTGTCATTTTTATATGCAAAATGGTAATTTTGTGTACACTTTGTCACTATCGTGTACACATTTCTGTTTTTATGTACGAAATCTTTTAATCCGTTAAAAACTCAGTCAAAGGATGGACGGAACCAGAAAAAAAAAGAAAAAAACTAGAGCGAATATAGTATGCACCTGTGGTGCATTTGTTGGACCATTCAACTATAATTGTGGCCTTATTTTCTCATTGCGCCGAGACAAATTCTACTGGAAATCTGAACATTTTAATATTATATCGATTACTGGTATGAATAATAATTAATTGATCATTGATACGTGTTTCGGATTCGAATAATAAAATTGTTGCTGTTTTTGGCCCATTTATTATTATTTTAAGAAAGAATAAAATTTTCGAATCTCTTTGAAAAAAAAACTGATTTGGAAATAACCATTAAATCCAATAAGATCGAAATATCTCTTTCGTTTCCGTTGGAGCTTGGAGCTTCAAACTAACAAAGGATAATAATATTAGGCGAATTTGCGGTGAGTAGATGCATTGAATACTTCAAGTTATATTACTATTCCGTCATACATGGTGGAACAAGTATTGGTTTTGGGTGTTGTCATTGTTAGTTATTGCAATAAATCTCTCCCAATCCATTATATATCAATACAAACTCTTTTATTGTATAGAGGGAGTTCTCAGAATGATACCTACTGATTTTGGAGGTATGATACCTCATAGAATTTTTTTTATGGCTACAACAGTGTATCCCATAAAAAAATTTCTGAAAAATGTTTGAAAAAAAAAATTCCAATATTTTTTTCTCGTCAATCGATTGGAAATCGTCTAAAACGCGTCGAAAAACAATTTTTTTGCTAAAAAAAAAGTCTTGCCTAGAGGTCCCGCTCGCATTAAAAAAAAATACCAAAATATCATCCACAGTGCCAAAAAGTATGTTCTAATTCTTCAAACCTTTTAATTTTATTCGATAAATTCAAAAAAGAACAATGGTTTCACTTTTTTATGCAATTCGAAAGCTTAACGGTGATTCATTTATTTATTACGTTTATTCAAATAATAATAATACCCCCCCAATGATTTTAAAATTTTACCTCCTCCTTAATTCCGAACCTTGAGGATCTATGAACACGGCGGATTTTCTGAAGCGAAAGACAATGCGTTTGGTTCATTTAAAGAAGTTTTCGGAAACTATTGGGAGTACTCGTTGAAACTCACTGTTTTGACTAACAGGTGTCACTAGCCACAAATGAGTTACTAAATGATTTGACATATATGGCGTTTTGTTGTGCTGACATAAGCCTTCAAAAACGTATATATCAAACATTCCGAGAGCAATAGTAACTTTTTTATTTTAGCGCTTAAAAATGGATAATTTGCCAGAAAAAGAGTCTTTGCGGGGAATTTTACTTCATAATTTTTTTTCGAAGAAAACTGCTGAAAGTCATCGTATTCTGATGGAAGTTTACGGGGAACATGCTCTTTTTGAAACGACTTGTAGAGATTGGTTTCGATGCTTTAAAAGTGGTGATTACAGCGTTCAAGACAAACAACGTCCAGGTCAGCCACAAAAGTTCGAAGATGAAGAATTGGAGGCATTACTTGATGAAGATCCATATCAAACGCAAGGAGAACTTGCAAAATCGTTTAGAGTCTCTCAACAAACAATTTTGAGACGTAGAAGAAATAGAAATGGATAAAGTTGGAGAGGAGTTAAATATATCGGCGCTTGTTCATTAAAAAAAACTGTAAAGTGAATATCTTCAAGTGCTTTTTCATTCCAATAAAAAATAAAATGATATGGTTTGTATTCTCTTTGGATAATAAAAAAACAATCGCCTCCCATGATTTTTGCGAATTTATGTTCCAGCATTATAAAATATTGCGAAGGGAAAACTAAGAAAAAAAAATACTTCGCAAAAGAATACTTTGATGAAATCGGTTGTCAGAATATTTATTATTTCAATATACATGTATAGCACGTTTGTTGATGAAGTGCAACACCCGACCATGGTATGTAACCGTGACATCAACGCTCCGCGGAATATGATACACCAGTGCATCCTTAACGATTTCGGAGTCCGTGAGGCAAGACCAGTGTAGGGGTCTCTAATTTGTTTTCGAAATTTTTCGTTTTCAAGCATATATCATAATATATTATCATGGTCGATATGAATCGATATTGTTATTCATGTGATTCATCATCATTTCTAAGAGATAACGAAACACATGACATTCGTCAAATATTTCAACATAATAAAACAATCGAATTATGAACACTAAATCTCATGTTTATTTAAAGAATTTCATGAACAATCCAAATTGTCAAAACTATCTTTACTGAATAATTTCAATTTTCAATTTGCACATGTCTACAGTTCGATCGCAATGATGATTATTTTTGATTTTAATGTTTATAAAAAATCCAATCATTCGATAACTTATAGCGACTTATGGGCGACAGTTAAATGTAAACGATCGTACATAAACATATTACTATTCAATGCAAGCGTTCAATCTTTATTTTCGATAGCACTTATCAATCGTAATAAATTAAAAATGATTTTCTCGATAAAATGCAAAGCGAAGCATTTTTTTTTATTTATATGGAAGTGAATCAGAGAAGCGATAGAGCACAATATATCCAACTGGACAGTCATTCTCATTAGCTATTTTCTGCTCGACTGAGTCGAACATTTCATTCGAATTTGGTATCCCGCATAAGCTGTTCAATTGTTATATATTTATTTTTCAAAAAAGTAAAAAGTATTATTCGAATACCATAATGAGTGAAAGAAGCTACTTAAGGGGTGCGCAAAAACGCAAATTAGCTGAAGAAAAGAAACGAAAAGAGCAAGAATCATTGAAAAAAATTCAAAAAATTACAGAAATGTTCTGTGTCGCTGGTCCAAGCTCATCTGTAGCTGAAAATGAAGCAGCAACGACGGAAAATTTATGTAACGAAATGGGACAACAAAACATACTCTCATAGAATTCGATCAGCGTTCACATCGAAAGTAGTAGTAAAACATTGTTTTACCGTCAACTTTGAAATGTCAGAGTAAACTATTGTATGAACGCAATGTTTTACGTTACAATATTTAATAAGTAATTAATTTTTCTCACCTGCTTAATGTATATCATCATTCTATTTTATTTATTTTTTTATATTTATTAATATGAAAATGTGGAAACCATTATTATTGTTTACTTTTTCACTCTTCTGAAAAAAAAACGAAATATTTTACGTTGCTTTAATCACTGATGATCATTGCGAACTACACATTTTTAGTCGTACTTTTATCAATCGGTTTAAATTTGGGCCCTCGAATATTTCACTCAAATTGGTTCTCTTCCTTCTTCAAGAAGAAAGGAAAAAAAGAAAATGATTTCTTATAATCCTCATTCACATGCAATCAAAATGTTATATTCACACAATCTTTACTCTCATTTGGTAATTCGTCATTTCATTTCTAATATGTATTTTCATTATTTTTTTCAATAATAATAATCGACCATGTTTTATTTTCATTTTTAGTACAGAATGAAAACTTAATTTTATCATTGCGGAAAAAGACTGCTTTTTCAACTTCATTTCACTCCTCTTCTCCATCCGAAAGAAAATTTGGTTTGCTTGAATTTTTTTCAATATTTAAATTTCAATAATTATTGGTATTCGATATTGTTAATAAATGAATAATTTGTCGTCTTTTCTTTTGTTATTTTATGGTACGTTTAATGATTTCGACAATCTCAGCTAAAAAAAGCTCAACGTACATAAAGAATAGCTTAATATTCATGCTCTGGTATTCAGGTGTGAGGCTTGTTACATCGAATTTTGGAACTGTTTTCGAACGGTTCAAATAGAGTTTAATTGGTCATTTGTCTGTAGTGTGTAGCATGCTTGGATAGATCACCATTTACCATTTTTCCAATTGTTTTAGGTCCAGAATTCAATTTACCAAACTCCAAACATTTTATAAAGCTCATTCATTTGAAGTCGAAGCTGATCATTGGTTGCTGATAATTCTTGCCATCCTTCTATTTCTCCATTTTGTCATTATTATCTGCGCTATTTCCAGCTTTCCCAATTCATTAACCATTATATCCATACGGCTACTGGTTAATTTATATTTGAATACAATTTTAATTTTATCATTTTCATATCTCTTTTTGCTTGCGAATTGAATCCATACACAGAAAAATTAGATTCATTTGGAAATTAAGATTTATTACAGTAGTAAATGGCCGCTGCATTTGCGCAACGCTTTTTTTAATCTGTTGTTTGTCTGTTGATTTAATTTGCGGTAATTTTCGACTCTTCCTTTTGTTTGCTTCATTTTATTTTCAATATTTAGTTGTTTCGTCTATAGTTTCTATAGAAAAAAGGTATGTTGATTAAAGCGCTGCTCAAAAGCCGAAAATTCAAGCCGAGTAGCTGTTTGGGCCGGAATGTCCAGTTTTTGTGTCATTTCGTAACAAATAATTTGTGTGTTTCAGCGAAAACCTCTGATGCCTGCCATTGAATTTTCAGATTTTTCTCCTGCTTATCCAATTACACCGAGCTTGTTTCGAGTTTTTTGTATTGAAATGGCGGATTCATTCAGGAGCTTAGGCGAGTAACAGAATTTGTCTGTTTGATTTCGTACAGGTCTTGGATTTTTTCGAGTTTTTATCACTTTTTTTGGTGAAAAAAAAAGAAATTTATAAAATGAGATTATATCAAAATGAAGATTCAGTTGATTGAAATTCCAAATAGTGAATCGAACAAGTAAGATCAGAGAAACGTTGTTTTATTTTATTGTAATTATAATAATTATTAGTTTGTTGATTATTATTGAAAACAGGTTTTTTTTGTATTCTCTGCATTGCCAGTGAAGTCCATAGTTATCCTAATAAGTTGTATGTCAAATGTCGAATTCATCATTTCGGATCCAACGCTTCTATTAATCCATATCAATGTACATACATGATATATCGATGTGGATTTGTGTTTTAAGTATAAACAGTGGCCTCCACACTAAGTGAGTTGATTATAAACAAAGCCATAATATTTCAATCAAATTTCAATTAAAAAAATATGAAACCAAACAATAATAAATTATCACAATGATCAGAAGAAAAAAATAGCGTAAGCGTGCAGTGGGAGTTTGTCAGGTACACAAAGTGCTAGTGCAAAAAGTTATTTTATAAAAATTATTATTCCATTTTCAAGCAAAAAAGCACCATCATTAACTGAAAAATAATCCTAGTTCTCAATTTAAAAATTTTCTTTATCGTTTTTATTTCAATTTTGATAATATTGTGTGTCATTCAATGCTTAGGATTTCGATAATCTCTATATTCAAATTTTTCTTTTTAGGCTGTTGCCCAAGTCTACAGAGGAATGTAGATGAAAATTAGAAATTGAAAATCGCATTTTGTTAGATTTGTAGTATCAGTTATTATCTTATTAAATATTAATATTTCTTTGGTATTATTCATGATTTTCTCTTTTTCAAAAATCAGGCTTTTTAATGCAAATGAAGAAATTTGGTATTTGAAACAAAATATTAAATGATAAGTAAAGTATTGTTCGTTTCTGACTAGAATTCTTTTTTTTTTTTTTGTCAAAATTTGAAGATGGGTATTCCATCAGGGGATCCATTCAATTTGAAACAGTCAGCATTTGCCACAGCTGTGCATGTTTTCAAATCCAATTGATGTTCGAATCTTGCAATTTATAGGTCAAACAATATTAATTGCACCTATAGTTGTCGGACATTAACATTTATATAAATGAATGGGATAAATAATTTTTAATGATATAAAGTTGAAGAAATCTGATTTCTATCTACAATGGCTGACATTTACTAAATTGATTTGAATACCAAATATAAGTTGCCACGTAAAA
>GL501511.1:185077-220210 GCA_000149185.1 Mayetiola destructor
ATCTATTATTTCTTTTTCTTGTAATATATATATATATATATATATATATAGTAATGATTTGCATTGTCTTTCGCTTTCTTGGTATACTGATCGAATTGAAAAAAAAATTTAACGCAATAAATAATCACAATCAAATGAGAAGGTTATGATGAAAAATAATGAATGGAAGAGCGGATTTTATTCTGATGACCGAGAATCGAGACGACTCAAATGTGGGACTATTGAATCCTAGGTTCCGTATTCTGCTCTCAATTCGAATATAGTGTATTGATGATTTGGGACTCAATGAGTGATTAAATGACTTGAAATATTATCATCGTCGTTCGATTATTAAATGTATTTATGTATTTGATAATAAAATCTGATTGTGGCATTGAACTATGATTATGGGACCTGATTTACAAATTTACTCTTTCTCGGCCCCTATGCTTCTGCAGACCACCAAACACTAACCGAACATATGAATCATGAACGCATATATTCATGTTTGTTCATCAATGCCATCGGACCATTACTATTTGCGTTTGGCAAACAAAACGCCATGCATGTGATATACCCGATAATACAGAATAATCTATCAATAGCGGAAAGTCTATCGGGACAAACTTTCGTTATTGACACGATTTCCGCTAATCTCAATGTCCGTTGGTTGGTATTGGACTGGCAGGGAGCCCCTCAAGAGAAGGGCCGTTGCGAAGGATACTCCTATTGCAATAACTACCCTGAGAATGTCCGTTATTGACAGATTATACTGTAATAATAATCATAATAATAATAGGTAAAAATACACTACTACGCTAAACTCGGTAGTAGTGCTTGCGATTAGAGCATAAAATAATATCTGTGAGGTACGTTTTTCCCCCGTATTTGTACTCAGAGACGGTGTACTTATACCAGGGATGCCCTCCTCAGAGTAGGTCGCCGTACTTGAATCAGTTTTATGCTTATCTAGTAATCTTAAGCCAATCCCAAAGCACGTAATACTATCAGATACACAAAATCTAATGCAGGTACACGAAATCTAGCGTAGGTATGCTTGCACCTGGAGCATACTAGAGAAGTCTATTAAAAAAAAAAACTTTTTTGAATAAATTTGAAATCTTTCGAAGGTTTTTAGATTTTTAATAAATTTTGAGATATTTGGAAATGTTGAAATTTTTAAGAAATTTCGGGAATTCTGAAAAAATTCGGCATTTTTGAAATTTTAAATACAAATGATGAAAAATAGACGGATTTTGATATTAATCTGCTATGTGCAACTGCAGCGCTGTTATTAGTTTAAAAATGTAAGGAGACATTTAAAGTATTTGTCAATGTCACTAATTCTGTCGAATTGCATTCAAATGTGACAACTGATTATAGCGCCACGATAACACAAAGTGTCGCACAATAGAAACATTAGGTAAAGGCGACGCAGAGAGAGTTACGTTTATATTCGCACTCAAACAGAGAAACACTGAATACTTCTCAATAGTATTAGGTCACTTGGAGGATTCGTAATTCGAAATGCATTGACGGCATAGAGAATACATATTCTGTCATTGGTATTTGTATATATTGATTACAGTGTATTCCGCCATTGATAATCCATATATGCGAATTTGACACGAAAATTTATGAAAACTGAGATGGAATCAGAATAGATTCAAACTTCAAGGTTCATACAAAAATAAAATAGTTTTCATACAATATCGAATCGAATCTTAAATATGAATAAGAATAATTGCGCTGTTAAAAAAGTCAACAAATGTCGATTCATATTTTGTGTACCATTTAGGTCGTTCTTATTGTGATTCTGGACTTGATTCAAAATGATTTATTATACGATATAATAATACTTTATATTTATATTCAAAAAAATCGATTCGATGTCATGTATCACCACCATCAAGCCCAAGTTTTGTCCGAACATTGCAGACTTTTATTATTATTTGAGTAGACCATCACATTGCAATTGATGAACTGGATGATGGCTAGGTGAATATTTTTTAAATTTTTTTTTCTATGAACACAAAATAGAAAAACTTACTATTGAAACAATCAGAGTCCATTTTTAGGTAAATTCGGCCCAGAACTTTTTCTGTTTCATAAATCGGTAACAAATTCTCACATTCACACCGATATACACCAGCACACACTCACACACACACAAAACAAAAACGCACAACGGCTGAAAGCTTTCAATGCAGAAGAGCTTGCCTAACAACACAAATTTCTTTATGGATCACCCGAAATCATGCACTAACAAATACTATATTGTCGAACGATGCAGATCATAGTCTGCTTGAAAATGGAATTTAAATAATTACAATTAGAATCAAACGAAATGGAGAAAAATCGAAGTAATTTATTTAAAATTTCTCTTGTGCACAATTCAACAAATTTGAAACTAAAAATTTTGTTCGACTTTGATGAATACTTGAATAAATTTGAATTTATTTTTATCGTTATTTTTCAGAATTTCTTGTCAGATTTTTATGTTTAAAAGTTTGTCCCAAAGCACGTTTTTTCTTGACTTCAGAATGGTGATAGATGACGGATAATTTGTGATTTCAATGGATTCTTCTTTTTTGGTGTTGTTGTCACTCAGCGCCAAATAATTATATTCACGAATTTTATCACTCTTATCACTACCAAAACGTTAAGACGGGTCCTTTTCAAATAAATTTTTAAACTTTTAGTTTGGGTTGGTCGATTTGCACAAAATGTAATACACGAAGATGATAAACGAATCGAAAGAACGTTCACGTATGGAATACAATATGATTTCACTGGTTCTGATTCCGATTCTTATTGGAATATTGATCCTTTTAAATTATGGATAAAATAAAAATATTGATAAATTTGACAGCTAGTTACACTCGTTCGAGCCAAAAATTTATGAGATCAATAAAATTGCTTAAATCCTAGGGTTTTTGTGGAATATTTCCGATATTCAAAATCCACCACTGGACTATGTTGAATGGTGGGTGACACTTTAGCGTTTCGCAGAAGAGCGAAATGAGTCTACGAAAAATACTGTTTCAAAATTTAAATAGAAATTCCAAGGAATGTATTTTGTTCTTTTTAAGTCACAATATGAAAAAAAAAATCAAAATTATTATCGATCACTCACAAACAACAATGCACAGAATTGTCGAATTTAAAATTAAACTTCTATCCGAGAAATAAATTTTATTATTTTGCCCAAGTTTTAGGCTTTTTTTTATTGCATTCCTTTTGTCATCGACTGAATAGTTGTTCAAAATATTCTTTTACAGTATGTGACTATTTTTTCCTTTTTTTTCAACAAATCTTTTCCTTCTTTCCCTTTTTCGATGCTTTCAACAATTGGTGTTCAGTTGGTGCGGAGAATTTCTGCTTGCATATTTATTTTTTTTTAAATAATTCCTTTTGTCTTGCATTTTTCCTTGATTTCCTATTTTGAAATATTTATATTCGATTTTCCACACACGAAGACGAAATGAAAATTGTAAATCGAAAATCTATTACAACCACTAAATAAAATATGCTTTGTTTGTGTTTGAGGCAAACTAAACATGTTGACAGTTGGTTCGTTCTTCTTTTTTTCTTTTCTTCTTTTGGACAATTCGTGTTTGATGTTAAAGTTATAAATAACATTCAGTCGATAGCGATTATTTCGGTATAGTTTTGTATATATATATATATATCTATGTGTGTGTGTGAATTGGTGATACACGATACACTCTTTCGAAACCAAATATATATGTATATGGGACATGCATGTGCCCATTGTATTTGTATTTCCATTGGTTTTGTCTTGTGCGCGACGCATGCATCTGTATAGATTGCCTCTGTTGTTAAAACGGTCATGAGTTAATGTGCATGTTCATTTGATTCTTTCTGCTTCGGTTTTTGTTCACGTTTTTATATATGTATTTTAAGTGTTCAGATTCAGAATATGATGCATGTATTTCTTTTTACATTCTGTATTTGTGTTCGATAACAGTAACATCATGCATCGGTTTTTGGTTACAGTTGACAATCGTCAAATTTATCTAATGGTTTGAACATTACCGTATATCGTACCAAACCATTCCATAAATTTTTTATTTCGAATATTTTTATATTTTTTAGGTTTTGGATTTCCTTTTGTCACTATTCTGTTTTTGTTGCTGCAAAAATTTTCCCGTTCGTATTCTGGTGATTTCATTCAATTCATAATAATGCGCCCGCGCATTTCATTCTTTTTTGTCTCTTACTCCTTCCAATTGCTTTATTTGTCGTTGTTGTCCCTCATTTAATTCAGCGGTTCGTTTGCATATAACAATGACTCATTCCAATTCTACCGCATTTTGAACATATGGGCCCAATACGTACCCTTTTCATTTTTTGATTGACATATTGAATATTTGTCAATAGAAAATTTAATTCGATTGACGCAGATAAACATGTGATTGGTAATGCAAGTGTATTCAATTCATTCTTCAAAGTTGATAATCCTGAACGATCGTTAGCCCCAATTTATTGACAGCGATCACTAATGATTTGAATCTTAATAAAAACCAATTATATCGAACAGTTTTGAACAGGAGCCATGATCTCTTCTGTTGGAAATTGAATTTTGGATACGGAGCAGAGATGAAATCAGATGGTAAAAGATAAATGATAAAAATGAATACAAACCAGTTAACATTGACGAGTTTGGTAGCCATTTCAGTCTGAAATCGTCCAGTCACAGGTTTCAAATACAAAAAGTCCTCACAAAATTGGAATTATCTGAAATGAGTTAAAACAAGTATATACAAACAGAATTCGATAGAACCAAATTCATAAATATGAACCACGGGTCGTATCAAACTTTAAAACCTAAATTTGGGCTCCTTAAAGCACAGCTAATGGCCGCTAAATTAAGAAGCATCAATGAAAATCCTCATAGTTTTCATCTGGTCTGATAAAATCCCTAAATATCATGACACAATCCCAAAGAACCCCTAAAAATCCACTAAAACCTTGTGGAGCACAACTGGTGGCTTCTAAATTGGGAAACATCATGAAAAAACCTCATAATTTTGATTTAACCAGATAATACTCCGGAAGATCCGGATTAAATTCCGTGAAATCTCAAAAAGATCCCGAAGAATCCCCTAAATACTGAATTTGTACTGCTTGGAGTGCATTTCATGCCTTTTCAATATTACCTGACACTATTCCGGCCCAAAATCTACCTAAATCCAAAATATTAGATCGATTACAATATTGAAAGTCGGTTAAAAAGTGGGTTGAAGAAAAAAAAGCAAAAACCTGTGGTGCATAAAAATGAAAAAAGAACGAAAGTTATCAATGCTGAATCTCGAATGCCAAATGCACAAAACCAACGTTCAAATTTATTCATCTATCTAAATTATTTTTATTTTGTATTTTAAAGTCTCTAATATATTTTCATTCAGACAAAAATAGCGCAAACACTTTTTTTGTTGAAGAAATGAAGGAATATTATTGAGGAATGTTTTCCGAATTTGCATGCAGAAGGAAAAATGTATAAATTTTCGTTATTAGGAAATTAAATATCGATATTGAGTTCATGATTGAGTTCATTTCAATCACATTGAATATGCATCCGATTTATAATGCCGCAATAGCCGGCATACTTTGAGTACTTTCGGCACTTCAAACTAATATCGTTTTCGCATTTTCTGAAGATATTTGAAAGAGCTGACGAAAAAAAAGAACAAAGAGGAAGAAAAACATTCATTCGTGTGATGAATGGAAACAACAAAATTCTTTGAATCCTTGTCAAAAATAGCATGTTCACCTTCTCATTCGCCTATCTGAATCGAGACGACCGCCGAAATCAAATATTAAACAACGACGAAAAATAAATGACAAAGAAACAAACAACCAGCGACCAAAATATAATGATCATCGCTTAAAATTAGATGAGAACGCGTGTCATCCGTTTTTCTAGTTTAAATTTTCCTTTGTGTGATTTTTCATAATTCTCTTGTTTGTCACCTTTGGCTAAGATTTCAGCTTGGAAAAAGAAAACAAATAAATAAAAAAAACTGCTGTTTGCCATTCGTTTTCGTTTTTCATATATTTAATCGGCTGCGTCAATTCTTAATTTCCGCTACGCTCGGCTCCAATCAACCTTCATCATTGTTCGTTTCTCATTCTATCATTTACATTAGCGTGTTTTCCGCTATAAAAGTGTCGCCTGACGTTTTTTAATCATTTGACAATTGTCATACACTAAATAGCTTTAACTGAACAATGAATGATAATCATAAATGAAACTAACATTTTCATTAACTTGACTTTCAACGACTATTGGTGCGTAAGCCTTTCTTTGAAACCTAAGGAAAATCGAGTCTTAATGAAGCTTTAGGAAAAAGGAGGAATTTTGCTATCCATTCCCTTAGGACTTCAAAGAACGAACCTCCTGAAATGCAAGACAGTCAAATTCGTGGAATCAATAACAATAAAAAAAAATACCCAACCAAAACCAAACTGCAATCTATTTTCACATCTTTGAACGCCAGTTAATAGTATGAAATTCTTTAAATTCAAATTTCATAATAATTTGACCGCACATGAGATTTCAAGTGGCAATTTTACGGCTTGTATGAAAAGGCACCAAATCCCTCCTCATTCAAAATGAATGAATCAAAAAAAATTTAATGCGCTTCAAACGAACGATTCATTAGCCAGCAATCGCTAGCCGCGATTTGACTAGGCACAAAATCTATTTCATTGATTCACTGAATCTATTAAATAAAATGTGATTTATAAATAATTACAATTTCACCAATTAATCATCGAATTTGCAAATTGTGAAAAGTTGTGAAATGGTTTCGGGTGCAAAAATAGCAAGTAGCCAATGCTAGTTCTTTTGATTCGATGAATTCAATCAATTTCACATTACAAATTGAATAAAGGAAAATTCTAATTATTTACGAATTTGTATTCATTATTCATCTTCCAGTGTCTCATTAACAGAGTATACTCTGTATATATATATACTCATCTACGCGTACATTCCAGTAAACTCCATACGAGCTTCAGAATGAGAATTACAACTTGAAAAGTGGGAATTAAAACAAAAAATGTGCAATTATCATTTGTCAGTCATTGAAATTTAATTTTCAGCTTGTTGTACAGTGTTCTCGAATGCATGCCTCATGTACGCGTATGTCAAATTTTATACTCTGCTCATTAATAATGAGTCATTATTGCCATTATCATTGAAACAAATGACAAAATATAACTCTCTACCAACAATTTTCAATTCAATTCGGTGTTTGATTTGATTGTTTGAAGACACACATTCAATTTTCAATATTCAGCAATTTTTTATTCTATATAGAATTTGTGTGGATCTGTGAATACGTCGTTTTTCATAATATTTTTATAAGAACATATAATGAAATGAATCAAAATAAAAAAAACTTATCAAGAACACAAACGAATATGAGTAACATCTCTTCATTGTCAGGCAGGCAGGCATCGACCCAATAGAAGCTATTTTGCCGCATACAACCACAATTATAAATATAAATAACTTTTGAACGAATCATCGTTTTAACTTACTCCGTTGAGTAGAAAATGAGTTGAGTTGAATTGTGCTATAAGAACGTTTTTCAACTTTTGTTTTCGTTTTTGTTGAGGCGATGATTTTATTTTATATTTCTAGTGTTCCACCTTCTTCATATGCACAGCACGAAATTATTATTTGGTTTATTTTTTTCTATGATTTTATTTGATGATTCCGTCAGAGAAGTCTCGTAAATTTTCTGCAGTTGTTATTATTTGATATACAAACACACACACACACACACACACACACACTGTTGACTGGTGACTACAACTGGACCATTTTTCGCAACTGCAAAAGCGATTGGAATAAAAACTTCATTGAAAACACAAAAAAATTGCCTATTTTTTCCTTATTTTTTGGAAACTTTGTTGTTTATGAAATTCAAATCTTTCTCGCGGTGTCAATCATTTAACATACACAATTTTAACTCCACTTAAAACCGAAGAAAAACTGGAAAAATTTCAGAAGACGCAGACAGAGAAAAGAAAAACACAAAGCGACAAAGAGTTTTCTTAATGATAATTACATGTACAACAATATCGCTTGCTCATTGCTCATCAATTGATGAGTTTTTTCCAATTGATTCTTTATTTGACCTAGGAATTGAACTCATTTACATTTAGAATTAATTCACACCAATGAAGGAACATATTCACTTTTTATCATTCAATTTTCTTATTATTCGAACTAATCAAGAATAAAATCATAAATGTCTATCCAAACAACATTGAACCGTATATAACTTCGTTGAACTGATCAACAAACAAATTTGAAAAAGGTAAAAAAAATAACAACAAATATTTCGGTCATAGATTCAATTCGATCCACTTCACTTCACTGTGTTTTCGCATTCGGAAATTGAAATCAGCTGATATTTTAATTAAAAATCGAATTAAAAACAAAATGCATGCATACTCTGTGTATTTTATTCATATATCTTCCTTTGCCTTCGATTGATTTCACTGTGTCACGAGCTTCTTTTGAAATTCATTCTTCTTCTCTTTTTTTGGTGCGGTTTTGTTATGACGGATGAATTCTTATTCAAATGATCGCGCTTTACCGACTAATTAACACAGTTTTCTCATTTTATTTTGTTTCCGTTTGTTGCAACGATCAAAACCGAACCGAAATGTATATGATCGTGTCCCAAAGGCGGAATGGCGAGAAGAGAAAAGATGGGAAAAGTGTCATAAAGCGCTTGATTGAGATTCAGATTGATGCTGAATGCTGTTACATGTAGAGAATATTGATATTTGTGTGAAGTCTTTGCTATGAATTTTTGTATTCGGGTAGTGGGCATCGGGTAACCAGTCTTGAATATAAAGTCCATTCAGTTTTTATTCAGACGAGTTCGCGCATTTTAATGAAATTTTCTGAAAACTCATTACAATTTAAGTCAATTTCTCAACAGATCGTTCAGATATTTTTCACACGAGATTCGTTTTTAGGCCATTTTGCCTGTGTCTCTCATATTTTATTTGTCTTTACCCCTTTCACATTCTCACAATCGTCACAGTCGCAAATTGTGTGCCATTTGTATTGTATTATGGTACATTCAACCAAAAATATAGAATTTGGTCGTACGAATCTACTGATATGCACCGGAGGGAGTACCTCGGTCGTACCCGATTCGAATGAGTCTCTAGAACAAGATAACCAAAACAGAAAAAATTAAGTTTTTTCGGAAATTTTGGAACTTTTCTGAAATTTCGAAATTTTCTTCGGAAATTAAGAATTTCTTGGAAAATATCAAAAAATTTAGGAAATTGTGAAATTTTTTCGAAAATCTGGAATTTTACGGAAATTTTTAAAGAATTTCCAAACTTTTTCGAAATTTCGAAAGATTGAAGATTTTCCAAAAAATTTCATTATTTTCCAAAAGTTTAAAATTTTTGGGAATTATCTGAAACGGATAGATCCGAAGTTTCAACTTGATTCGACCACTAGAAGTCGGTCAAAAGCTCGTTCAAGGTGGGGACAAAAGAAAACAAATATGGTAATGCACCTCCGGTGTATAAAAACACGTAAATGAGCCCGAAAAAATGAATTGAAAATTGGAATACTTTTGGTCGGTAGGGAAGTTGGATGGCGTTTATATATTTTGTTATTTTTTCATCGTATCATCACAAAGGGTTCAAATGAGGTTTTCCACCTAATTATATCATTCAATCGTTTCCTGTAAACATGCATGGCAAACCAAATCATCGCCAAAACGATCGACATTCGAATGAAAGTATTCGATCAATTTTCATGTTGGTGATTTACTTGCGCTGAGTGCTGCGATGTGTTACGGCCCAATATAAACGAATAAACGAACAAAGAAAAAATTATCTTATGTGATTTTAGTGATGATCATTCTGATTGGATCGACAATTTTGTCATCGTCAAGTGGTTACAATGTGTTTATTTTTAAGAAGCAACAAAACGAAAACTTATTAATATTATATGTCACTCTCGCCGTTTTGTGTCACTCTCCGTTTTCTGTCATCACACATTATACACTGCCAATGAAAAAATAAATTGAAAAAAATATGTGTTTTTTGAATAAGTTTAAATGCAATTTCATTTGTTATTAGGTGTCAGATCTTTCGGGACTCATAATCAGTTCTCAATGCGACACTTCTAGACATTCAGTGGCAGAATTGAGCCATTGTCATATAACTATTTCTTTTTTTGAATATTCATTGTGGTCATTCATTATTTGTCATTGAAAAAAACGTACCCTCAAAATCTCCGATTTGAACGTCAAAGCAATAAAATTTCAGCCGCATCGAATTTAAAACAAATGAGAATAATGATTTTCAAGTTTAAAATTTAGGCAATAATTTTTTTTTGACTGGCAACAATTTGACTGTTTATTTTATGATAGAGAATCAAAAGAAAAACATGTGATATTTTATAATTTCGTTAAACGGCTGCCGAAGAAATGATATTATCGAAAATTTGATCGTTATCAAGTTTTGGTAGTGTACCGGAGGGGGGACTATGGTTTTATATTAATAAACCATCAGATGAAATGAGCTTCAATTAATAAATGGATTTAATACAGGCCAATTTTTGAAATTATTTAACTATCCGTAATTATTTGGAATTTTTTAAAACCTCTCCGTTTTCGTGTAATATCCAATTCATTCAGAAAGAGAATGCAAAATGTAAATAAAAAGTCACCCTAATACAGAACACATGACACATGGCACACGGTTCTCATCTAGTATACGACAAACAGCTTTGTCACGCAAACCGTTAAAGACAAGAAACTCTTTGCAACGGTCCGACAACAACGACGTTTCAGCGCCGAGAAAAAGAAAAAAGAAAAGATGGAAATTATACAGATACAAATCCAAATACGAATACAAATACGTGTTTGTCAGATGTTTGCCAGTCCAAATGGGACCATTGAATTGTCCATTTTTGCTTCTTTTCTTTCTTTTCGCATATTGATATAATGTCAGATGTTCTCGATCCGACTTCTGAATCAAGTGTATATTGATTCAAATTTTGAATTCGGTCTAAATGTATTGTAATTTTCCTATCGAAAATAGAAACCCTTGTGTGTATAAAATGATGATGTTGATGGATGATGATGACGCATACCATCACCGCATGAATACTTTGCAATGGAACATCTTCCTTATGCAATCACCACGGAGAAGCCTATCGCCGATAAGTTCATTGTTGGAAATCGGTCTATTTTAGTTAAATTTTTCAAATTTCGTCGCATTGCGTTTCATGCTCATAAATGAGGCGATCAATGTAATGGAAACGCACGAACAGATTCGCGCACATTCAATTCACGATAACGATGTGCATAGAAATAGTATGAGAAGAGAGAAGGCGAGATGATGAAACACAAATACAACAAATGAATTGACATGACAAGAAAAAAGTAAGAATATCATTCGGTCGAGTATAACTTACAACTACAATGCTTAAATATTGAATATGGGTTAAAGCACAGTACCGTGTGCTATCGAAGCGCTTTTTTTATATTCGCTTCTCATTATAATATTAATATTGTGTTCTCCGTTTGTCTGTGTGTTTTTGTGTGTAGTGTATTGAAGGTTGCGCGCGCTATACATTAATGTTTACGCAACGTGTTGAACTACCCATTCAAACGAACTGACCATTATTTCCTTTACTGATGTGTATTGTGCACTTATTTGTTGGAAATAAAAACGGCAAATTGTTTTTCTATGTAGTTTAGTATCGATTTTGTTTTCAGTTTTGTTACTTATGTTGTTTCATCGAGAGCTAATAAATCACTATTTCGTTCTTAAAAAAAATTTAATTCACATTAGATCTTACGAAAAAATGAACCAAAAACAACAACAACAAAATTAATTATAATCATCGTTTATTGTGTTTGTGTGTGTGTGTCTTCTTGACTTTCTACAATTTTTCGTTACAAATTCAATAGTAGGCCGCTGCAATTGAATAGAATCCAGAAGATTAAGAGAGATGAGTTCCAAAGACTCCAAAAATTTAACTATTGAAAAAAGTAAACTATTAAAAGAGGGC
This sequence comes from Mayetiola destructor, assembly GCA_000149185.1. NCBI lineage: Eukaryota > Metazoa > Arthropoda > Insecta > Diptera > Cecidomyiidae > Mayetiola > Mayetiola destructor. The sequence goes on from GL501511.1 coordinate 197,154, forward strand.
AGCATGCTGCCATTCAATCGGCAATCACATCAGTTTTCGTTTAACTTTTGTCGATATTCACTGTTCCCTGAGATAAATCAACCATTTTTTTGTGTTGTTGCTCGCTGTGTTCTCCTGTAATTTTTCCGTACGGCGTTTGTAACTCTTTAGATTTCACTTTTTCGGTCTCTCCTTCTTCGTTGCTCCTTCACACGAGCTTTCTGTAATGTGTGCTTCAAATGATATTTAGATCCACTTTCTGTGTATATACCTTGTTGTTGTTGTATATATGTTCGCGGAATTGAGGCCGACCAACTAAATACATCATATACATGAATTTTTTACATCAAATACATGAATTGAAAGCTCAGCTTTTAATTTTCAAGTTCTAGTTTCAACACCAATAAAAATACAACATTTTCATTTTCAAATTTTTCTGTGTTTTGATCTTGAAATGCAAATTTCAACGAAATTTTTACTGTGGAGTGAACGATTCAAAGTGCATAATTTTTGCCAATATGTCTTACATTGTGCAGTGCATACTTACATGTAACAAAGATCGATTTTAAAAGATTGTCGAGTCTTTTTTCCCAAAAAAGAGCCATTTAATTCAAAACATTTATACTCGCCGAAACTCATTCGGAAGGGGTTTCGGAAGGTTCAAGTGTGATATACAAAAAAATTGTGAGCGGAAAAAAATGCGCGATTTTAATCGGGGATATTCAAGGTGAAACGCGTTAGGCCGATAGAAATTGAAGCGAAAACTCATTACTAAATTTTAATTTGGGGTCATTTCTCCGTTTTCCCCTTCATTGATTCCACATCAAAGTAAACATAATTTCGAAACTTGATAAGATTTGATGTGTTGTTTTTTTGTCTTTGTTATTTAATATTGGATCCGAAAGCCGAAATCATAATTATCATAATTTGTTAATGAATACATATAATGAATGCAATCAATGCAATGTTAAATAACACCCAAAACAATCAAATTGCCAAATAACTGCAATTTTAATGAGTGTTTCTTTTCATAGTAAAGAAAAAACAAGCTTAACAAACAATTTAAGATATATTATCGTTTTTAGTTGTCATTGTTCGGATTTTTTACAATAGTTCGATTCGATTTGGTGAATTCAAAGGATTTTTTTCTTGGTTCGATTACAGGAAAGCTGAAGCGGCGTATACAAATGCTTACTATTGCATGTCAGTAACAGCAGAAAAACAGCTCATCAAATCGACTATAACGCATGCAGTAAATAAACAACGGTCAGTTACACACAATATTTGGAATAGGCGGTGCCATTTCAAACGACAGAGTTTGGATTCGGATTTCAATTAAATGGTTTGTATTTTATGATACGATTTATCATTCACTTCAATTTATTTATTTATTTAATTATTCGTTTTTTGTTATCTTATTATTGGATTCGTTGAATTGTTCATCAGAAAATCAATTCAAACTAATTGGAATTCATTGAGTTGTTTATTCGAAATTGATTCATCAAATGAAATTGCCCTAAAATTTTGAATGGTCATGAAAGAATTGTGCTAAAGAACCTTATTTTCAAGATTTTATATTCAATCCCCGGTCTCCAATTCCCCTTTATATGTATATATAGGTTATTTATGAGCCAGTCCAAGGTTGCGTCAATGCAACACTTTTTTTTGCAATTGATGCATACTCAACAGTTAACAATTCTTCTCGTCAGTATATAAATGCAAATATGTATATGTTTCTTTCTTTCTATTTTAATGGCTCGTTACAACAGAATTTTTTCCGATATTTTTCAATTTTTTCTCCGTTTACCAAACATGAATCAAATGTCAAAATTTTGGAATGAAATATCCTTCGATTAAAATAAAATAAATAAAAATTTTCACTTTGATTCAACGCATTGATTTTTTGATATCTTCGAATTTCAAAGAAACAAACGCAAAGTCGAACATGAGGTCATATTTTTCGTTAAAATTTTCGTCGATTAACTCTAATTCAGCAATCGGAAATTCGCTAATTTATTGTTAAAAAACAGAAAACTCACCAAAATAGCGAGGCGATCTGTAGAAATAATTGGGCGCGCGTCATTATTGTTTCTCTTAAATTTTGTTTTAGTCATTTTATTCGTTTCATTCGTTTATTCTTAATAAATTTATTCTGACGAAAGCGCCCGCATGAGTACTTCATTTTCGAAAAATATTTGCTTTTATTGTAAATTCAGCTGTTTATTTGTTGGAAAATTAAATATTTATGAGACCAATACATAACAATCAACGGAGTGTCAGATAATAGCTTTTGTCATTCCAACGCGTTCAAATTAAGCCGAGTCTCTATTCTCTCTTCTATCTTTTTGCAAATCTAACATTCCAATGTGAATAATGAATAAATTACAACAAATCATATGTCAGCACCGTATTTATAACTGGTTGTTGTTAGTAAAAAGTAAACAAATGATTGTATGATATGCAATATGCGATATGCAAATTTGGTAATGGAAATAGTCCAAAGTTCACAATCTGGTTAATCATAATTGAAGAGAGTCATTCGAATTACAATGTTCTTTTCTGTGTAATGTTTGAACGTTTCAATACAAATTTAACGATAATAACAAATAAATTAAAGCAGAGTCCTGGAAATATCCTATATACAGTCACATGACACATGTCCCATCGGTCATTTGCTTTGCTAATCACATTTTATCTGTATTTTTTCCGGCACATTTGTCACAAATCCCATATGCATAAAATTAACGGGAAAAAAACGAAACAACCAAGAAAAATATACAAAAAAATGGCGAACCAACAACATCTTGAATTTTCTTATCACCACCATACGAAGGGCCGATATTATGTTATAATTATGATGTATGTACTGTACATCAAAAATGTAAAGCAACAAAAATGTACTTATAACTTATATACATTAAGTTAAGTTAACTTATATACATATTAAGTTCGAGCCCGAAGCGATATGGCAATTATTAAAATTTGAACTTTGTAACGTTCATTAAAAAATTGCGAAAATAAATTGTATCGTGTACTAATATGCTGAATGGCAGATGTATTCGAAAATGAGATTGTTCTTAATCATGTCTATATTTTTGCATTTGTTTTATTTCTATTTCCAGTTGAAAACCACACATAACATTCGGAATTAAGAGAAAGCCGAACAAATCTCAAACATGACGGATATCGAACCAAAATGCAAGCCATGGAAGTGCAGCCGACATTTCAATGAAAATGGGATTGGTGTTGGGGGTGGCGATCGAATATATACCACCTCCCGTGTGACAGCTGATTGTAACAAAAGTAAGTTTTTGATAGTTTTTTTTCTCCGTTATGTTTTGTTCTTTATGTTCTGCTGTTGTTTGAATTTCTATTCACTGTTTGTTGAACAAATGAGATCAATTCGTTGATTCTAATCATCTGATTTTTTATTTTATTTCAATTCGTTCAAAACGAAAGGTCGAATGCCAGCACGTGTGGTTCTGTATTTTTTGTCATGGTCCGGTTTTTTGGTATCGTTTATGATGCGAAATGACATCAACATCGCCATAGTGTCAATGGTGAAATCAACAGAAAATGAAACAAATCCAGTTAATGAAACGTATACCAACAACATAATAGACGACCAATTCGATTGGTCAACATCAGTACAATCGCTAATTTTAGGATCTTTTTACGGTTGTTATGTTTTATCTCAGGTGAAAATCAATTATTATTCATGTGAGATAATATTTTGAATCGAAAGTTTATAATAATTTATAAATATTAATTTGTTGCAGGTTGTTGGTGGTGTTGCCACACAGTATTTTGGAACGAAGAGTGTTTTCGGTTGGTCACAATTTGCGACAGCCATTTGTAGCTTGGGAATTCCATTAGCATCATCATATCATTACATTGTAGTGATATTGTTACGTTCAATACAGGGTTTTGCATCGGGTCTTACATGGCCAGCCATGTATGCAGTAGTTAGTTATTGGATTCCAACAAAAGAGCGTAGCCGTTTTATGTCAAGTTTTCAAGGATTCAGTGTTGGCATCGGTTTAACATATCCATTATGTGGTTTCATAATAAAACAATTCGGTTGGCATTATGTGTTCTATACCAGTGGTAGTATTGGTATTTTATGGTGTTCAATGTGGTGGTTATTAGCATTTAATTCACCCGATGAACATCCACGGATATCGTGTCAAGAATATGAATATATTCAACAAAATATTGATGGTGATATACGAGCATCGCAAGGAATGCATGTACCATGGAAATCAATATTTAAATCAATGCCGGCATGGTCAATTGGTATAACCACATTTGGTCGAATTTGGGTACATTATACATTTATAATGGGAGGACCATCATATATGAAAAATATGCTGCATGTTGAAATTCAAACAAATGGTTTATTATCCGGTTTACCATTTTTATGTTCGTATTTATCGTCGGTGGTGTTTTGTTGGATCGCCGATTGGATGGTTAAAGAGGACAAGTTAACATTAACAAATATACGAAAATTGTTTACATTTTTATCACAAGTTATACCCGGAATATTGGCATTATCAATTGGCTATTGCCAAAATTATTTTATAATTTTAATTATTTGGTTTATTGCAGTCACATTAATAACAGCTTCATATGCTGGTGCAATGGCAAATATAGTTGATATTGCACCAAATTTGGCCGGTCCAGTATTAGCATTTGCGCAAACAATTCACATGAGTGCCTCGTTCATTAATCCAGTGATAAATGGATTGATTCTTGTTAATACAAGCGACGAAAATCAGTGGAGATATGTCTTTATCTTAACCACAATCATTGCATGCGCTACCTATGTCATATTTCAAATTTTCGGGACGTCTGAAATTCAAAGATGGAACTATCCAAGTTATCTATTGCCAGATAATGATAACAATGAAACAAAACCAGTAATCATTCCGGCCATAACATTCACAACCAGAAATGACGTTCGATTGGCCAAATGAATTGTAAAAAGGAGAAAATACACTAAAATTGTAAATTTTTTTCACCGAAATTGATCCTTCTTACTTCTTTCATTTATTCATTAGTAGCACGAAGTTCCAAGAGAAACAAAACAAATTTATTCATCTATTCTTTCGATCAAAAGAACAAAAAAAAAATTATGGTGAATATGGAACATAAAAAGCAGATAGAAAGTTTCTATTAGAAACGTTCGATATTTGTCTAGTTTCAAATTATAAATAATAATGTACAAATAAACAAATAATTATGTTTCTCAAATTATATCTAATATTTAAAATACTTAAAATATGAAGAGTGTTCCATGCTGAAAGACCGAAATTTAATCGCATTGTTCCAACAAGTATAGGGTTGCCCGGTCGGTTCTTCAGTTTGTGACACCCTTTAAAAGTATATTATATTAAAACTTAATATTCGAGACACTCTCAGACATTCAATCAAAAATAAATTAACGAATAAATAAATAGGAATGAAGGATATGATCATTTGTAAAAAATAAATATACTTTATAAATAGATATACTTTTAACTTTATACAGAGCCTCTCACTCGTATGCTACGAGATAAGCGAAGTTTGAAAATGTCAAAAATGACATCTATTGACTGACTGATGAAGTATGTTTCGCGCCATTCAGTCAATAGGTGGTTTTTATTTGTCAGTTGGACCCATTAAGAGGCGCTGACTTTATACTTGTTCCGCAAAATGGTGGATGGCGGAAGGGTAATAACTGTAAATCCTGTCGATAAAGAAACAAAAACCTATGAAAAGAATAGAAAAGTGAAAGTGTATACCATAATAGTACACCAATAAATAATATTTTAAAGCATTGACAGATCATAGATCACTCATCGATGCTGAGACTTTTCTCTCCCTCTCAATTTTAAAATCGATTCAAAAGTGCCACAATACCTTGATAGCTGTAATCTATTTAAAATTTCGAAACCCAATTATATTTGATTCAGTAAAAACTAAAATTCGATTCCAAATTGAGTTTGAATAAAAATGTTTCATTTTTGAAAATAAATTATGATTCGTCTTGCTATTGAGCGATTTTTAATTTCGATCTTTTGATTTCTACCATATTCACCCAAAGAAACCTTGACATTCAAACGAGGGCGCCACCGGTACTTTCTTATCTAAATAATTTATACACATTTTATATGGCAGTAGGGTTCTATTGCATCTACCTATGAAAGGGAATAGAAAGAGTCATTGTTAGTTTTTTCAACAACTGCGAACAACGTCATCTCTTTATCTACTTACCGTCAAAAAAAAGCCAAACAATAAAATGATAAAGAAGAATTTTGATGTTTGGGTGTGTAGTGTGTAGGTTCGATACCAAAAAAGTCATATGTACTACACAGCTAAGTTTTGAATGTCAAATTATCGAAACGGAAATCAATATGCAAACTCGTCTGTCGAATAAAACTTAACCTTAAATTGTTCATTGGTTAACAAAGCGTCATAGAAACGGTCTAAAATGTGTTGGTTGAATGGAATTCGGTTTTTGGGTAAAAACACCTTTAAATATCGCGGCTTTGGTTTACTTAGAAATAATTTACTAACTTCAAGTACACAAACCATCAAATCCATCGAAAAATGGTATCACAGTGTTAATTTTAATCTTTCCGACGAATGGATTCAAACTTTGAATGAACGACAACAACAACAAATCAATTTGATTCGGAATGAGGTGAATATTGATACGCATTTAATTCGGGAAAAAATTTTATAGAATATTTATGTTTCCCAATAGTTGACACTATTTTCGCTTGAAAATCAAAGAGTTCCTAGACCGGAATGGATTTCAAGGATTGATTATATGGAAATGTTGGGAATGACCACATCAAGACGCAGACGCTATTATGGATATCTCCATGGAAAATATTTTGCTATCGATAATGAAAAAGTAAATAAATTAATAGCTTAAAATGTTTCGGATTTTGCATAAAATCATTTTACTTTTTCGCAAATCACAATTCAAGATGCGAGAAAAGTATTTGTTTACCCCAAAAAAAGTGCAATAAAATTTTTTTATCTATTTTTTCGTTTTTCGGTGATAAAAACCCGAAAAACGAGTTTTTAGAAAAAAAAACACCATTGGTAGGAAATTGTCTAAATCGCGTAAAAAAACAATTTGAAATTTTTTTTTTTAGGAAAAGCATGTTTTAACCTCCAAAATCATCTTTTTTTTTTTAATATCTTAGACCAAAAAAGTCATTCGTGACGCATTAATGATCGAAATCGGAGAAGATAAAGATACGAGATTGGAAAAACCTTCACGACCGGATCATATAAGGTACGGACTAGGTGGAAACACATTACTGAAAAGGATTAGTTCGCAACAAATTGCCAAATGGAAGAATCGAAAGTAAGTGCTTTTGTTGATGATCATTGATCGAACTTTCAAAAATACAAATTTCATTTTAAAGTGAATCTTTCATTTCAGTTTGGTACGTGCATATTATCAAAATGAACCACCATTGGTATTCGATTGTGAATTCGTACACACAATGAATAAGTTGGAAATTGAGTCGGCAGTGAGAGAGATAGTGTATTCATTCAGCATTTTACGCGGAAATAAGTCGCCATTCGTTATGCATTTGTGTAATTTGGAAGAAGGCAGCTATTTTTGGAATCGCTTGGAAATAGGATTCAAAGGCTTTCAAAAGCTACCCATTATAGTTTCAACAAAAGATGTAACCGAATTATTCTCGTCGGTTACGGAAAATTTGATTTATTTGACGCCTGACGCAGAAAAAGTTTTAGAAAATGTTGAACCCAATTGTGGATACATAATTGGAGCCATTGTTGACAAAGGTGATAAAAAACCTTACACATTGGCAAAAGCAAAAAAATTCAATATTCAAACGGCTCGTTTACCCATCGATGGATTTCTTAAATTTCGGACACAAAAAGCGCTTGCTTTTAATCATATGACACAAATTCTATTAGAAGCAAAACGTTCAAAAAGTTGGAAAAAAGCATTTGCGCACATCCCAAGAAGGAAACTAATGTAGCTAATTCTAAAATGGATAAAAATTTGAAATCAATTGGAGGAAACAAAGTTTTTGGATTGAACTTGACGCTAATTCTAGATGGATTATCGTGAATTGCCTGTCAAATTAACCATAACCTCAAAATTGATTATCGCTAAACAAAAATCATTAATAAAATATACATAAATAAACCGTCATGTTTGTTCGTAATGGAAACACCAAGATTTCGTTGATTTGATGGATAAAGGGCAAAAAGTCTAAGATAACATGTTTGGAAATATCGAATACATTTTCCTGTCAATAAATTTTGCTGTTCGCCATTTCAAATGATTTTGTTTTTGTTTTTGTTTTTATTCAGATAATAGTCAGGGCAATGCTTAATCTACGAAATTTGATAATCGGCTTCTCTGTTGTGCATATTTATGAAAATGATTTTTTTGTTTGAGTTTAAATTGAATGTGAAATTTTTAATTGGATGATATTTGGCTAGAAATCGGGTGAGACGATAAATGTTCATCGTTGACCGACATAAAACCTGTCTGAATGTATGTATTTTTGCCCTTTGATGGCGATGAATTGTAAACGGAACGTCGCATCTGAATCTCGAAAACCAATTTTTGAGCAAGTAAATCAGCCAATTCTTTCTCTTTGGTTGACGTTTTTTCCTTTTTTGCAACTATCATTCGGAGAACTTTGATTTCATCACGGAGAACATTGAGTTTTTTGTCCTTCATCTTGTCATCTGAGCATTTAATCTACGGCCATTGTAAAATTCGAAGAGATAAGAGAAAATATTCTAAATTAAACTGGAACTAAACGAAATATTAACGACAAAAGATTAAATAATAGTCGTGCAAACGTTACTTTTATTTTGTTAGTGGTATATTTGTACTGAAAGTATTCTTTGTAAAGTTCTTCAATTTGATCAACTTTTGCTTCGTGACAATCGTTGTTTTCACCAAATGAATCAACTGTTTCTTGAACGGCGTTGGTTCTATAATTTTAATCAAAGGAAAAACTTATTAAAAAATCAATGTCACCTAAAAAAATCAATGTCACCTAAAAAATGTAAAAAATTATTAATTGTTAAGATCAAAATATTACATTCATCGATATATTTTACGCAATTCATTTCCGCAATTCATTTCCGCAATTCATTTCCGCAATTCATTTACGCAATTCATTTACGCAATTCATTTACGCAATTCATTTACGCAATTCATTTACGCAATTCATTTACGCATTTATTTTACGCATTTTATTTTATTTTACGCATTTATTTCACGCATTTACATCTGATCATAGATTATTATTTACTATAATTCATGTACTTACTGATTTCTCAGAAAATGAAACCAATCCAACAATTTTTCGCGGCGTTCGTCTTCTTTTTGGATTTCGGTGGTGCACATTTCGATTTTTGATAGATTATCTTTTTCCCGATCTGGACCAGCAACGTCTTGTCGGTCCTTTTCCGGATTCTGTACACATGAATTCTCTTCAGTATTTTCCAAATATTCAAAGATTTCGGAAAAATCCATTTTTGAGATTGATTGGTTGCGTCAACGAAAATTCGAATTTCACGTGAAATATTATACACAAATGAAATGTCCAAATATTGCGTCGATCAGAATGAACACCTTTGTCTCTCTACTATTCAAAAGACAATGAACAAATGATGCAGCATCAGAACTTAGGCTCTCAGTTGATTTTTTTATTCCCTCACACATACAAACAATTTTGAGTGTAAATTAATTGTTTACAAAAATGCGATTCTGCGATAATTTTGATATTTTAATATTAATCGCTTGTCAATCAAAGTTCGAATGTTACAAAGAGTAAGCAAATTGCATCGTTCAACGATCTTTTCAATCGAACCAAAGCTTTGAGCTTTTTTTAAAGTTTCAAGATTTGAAAGTCAAATGTCAAACTGAGTTTTGTCAAAACAAGAGTGAAACAGTAAATTTGTCCGTCGTGGTAAATACAGAAAGGTGAAAGTCAACATGTATATATATATACTGTGGATGATAATTTAAATGGTCATCCAATTCATATAATTCATAACCAACGTTTCAAATAATAACTTTTTGTCGCCGAAACAGCAGGGCATAAATTAATGAGAGTAACTTTTTGGATATTTTGATCTCTGTATCAAATAATCAATTCAAATTCATTTCAGATCAGATCTAAAAAGTGAAGATAATATGCTGAAAGTTTTTAAAAAAGCTCCACTATGCGGCAGCACACACATTATTCTCTACATACAAGAAAGGCAAAACCCTAATAATTCAATTATACACAAGTTTTTTGCGTTTTATCTATGTAAATTATGCTCTGGTAGACATCTTCATTGTTCACTGGTTTCACTACCCATCCAATCAGTCTTATGAAGGTGTATGTGCATTTTTCTTCTCTTCCTCTTCTCCCTCATTCGTCATCGTCTTTTTCTCGCCAACAGTTTTTGATCTTTTTTTCTGATTGCAATTCTAACATCACAACGACTGTTGTTTGTGTGCACACTGCACACTCATACATGAGCGGCCATCCATTCATCACCATGTGAATGTATTGGGGACAGGAACTGAATAAAAATAGAGGTCCATGTGTCAGCATGTTGGATTTTAATGGCAATATTATAATGTATACAGTGTACAGTTTACATCTGACGATGACACCAATACATTCGCTTCCATTCTTCGATTTTTCAAAAACAATGCTTAATTCCAATTGCTGGTGTATGTCTGCTGGCGAGTATGTATTGATGTTAAGTATAAGTGTGGAATGCAGAGAAATCTTTTTTTTGCTACTTCTTCTAATAATTAATTTCATTTAAACAAGACAACGTGTTTAAAATTGCATTATTTTGCTTTGCGGTCAATCGAAACGAATCCAGATTTATTTGGGTAATTGTTACATTCAATTGATTTTTAGATGAAATTATTCAATTCAAATTCAAGTAGAGTCTCTTTTCTCAGATTTGAAATAGTAGAGAGGAGATTTTTTTTTCGTTGAATTCATTTTTTTTTGTATATTGCCTTAAGATAAGGTACTGTGTTGTTGCTTTGTGCCTGTGTATAGGTTTCAATGTGCAACTGTAGTAACAGTGTGTGTGTATCTGTAGGCCTGTCTGTGTCCGTATGCGTGACTGTTTTCGTATAAATGATTGAAAAAATAATCATTGTTCAACAATTGTGTACGTTAAATGTTGTGTGTATGGCGAGAGACGATGAAAAAAAAATTCAACCATTTATTTTACTACACAACATGAATGCAAAGTTGTAGAAATATATAGGTTTTCATTTGTGGTTCCAAATCAAGTAAAAATACAATTAAATCGAAAAACGAGCGACACGCACAAAAGACACACAAGGGAAGAGAGAAAGAACATGAAATAGACAGAAAAAAGTGCAAAAATAGAGGAAACGACCAGTGTTTGGATGACGAGAAAAAAATTACGTTTTTTACACCTTTTTGGTAATAAAAAATTTGATAAAAACTTCAATTAGACATTTTTTTCTCTCTCATTCAAATTAATTGATCGATCGGTCAAGACCACAAGACGACATTAAATAGTAAATAAATTATATTATATTTATTTTTTGTTTAATAAAAAGTCGGAATAGAAAGCGAAAGAGCGAAAGAAACAGAGAGAAATATAGACAGAGAATAGAAAATTTATAAATTTTTTTGTGCGATGTATCGGCTATACGCTTCCCACCAGTTGTTTTCCCATTTGTTGTAGTTTACGATATCTTTTTGGCCGTTTTGCAGTACATTTCATTCCATCTTCTGCATTGGCCAATCTTTGCGAATCATTGCCAGAAGAAGTTTCACTGAGAAATTTGCGGATTCACGAATCGGTGTGTGTAATTGGTCTATTTTTCCTGTTTTCTGGCTGTTTCTGTTTCATTTTGGGGAGAGGGCCAGAATGATAAAATTGCATGGACCAGTGTGTGCAAAGATTTTTTGTGCATATTTACAGTTAAAAATCTTATCATAAATTTTGTAATCTCCTAAAACGCAGTAAAGGGACTTTCTGATAGAATAGACTAACTTATGAAAAAAGTTGAACGATATTATAATAATATTATGAATAATCAAGTATACAAAAAACTATTATACACGGTGAAAAAAAAAATTAGAATGCACGACTTGCAATCATGTTGACAATGTCATTGTCGTTGATGGTTGATGGGTTTCCACATAAAAGCAATTGAAATTGAAAACCTGCACATTTATCCATTGATTAAAAATTATTTTAGTTAGTATATTTTTAATATGTGCACGTTGGACTCGTAACCTTTTTTAAGCAAAAGTCTAATTCATTTTCCTTGTTTCAATTTATTTCCTTTAATGATCAAAGAATCTCCAAAGACTTATTTTTTTCTGAAAAATCTACCTTTTGAATTTGGCCACATTAAACGTTTCATTTTTTCTTATCTTTATTTTGAATTTCAGATCTTAGGAACTTGAAACTATGACAAACCAATAAAATACAAAATATGGAACCATTGAGACTTAACAACAAAGTACATCACTAAAAAAAGATATAATTAGAGTTATCATACCACACATGAAATGAAATAGCAACCTAAAACTGAATGAATAGAAAACAAAACCATAGAAATTGTTGAAAATTTTAAGCGAAAAGGAGAAATGTCGATGCTGTTGCGTTAGCCCAGCATTGATTATTATTGAATGAAATTAAGTAATTCAAAAGAGAGTTCGAACATTTTCTCGAAGTTAGAGGTTTGCGGACAAAATATAGACTGAAAATAAACAAAGAGGAAGAAAGAAACATTATTGAACCAACTTTTACTCAGACGGGAAAACCTTATTGCAAAAATATAAATTATTTTCACATAGAATTTTTGCATGGATTTTCCAATATTAATTGACAGATCTTTCATTAAGAAAAAAAGATACTAAAAAAATGATAATAAATCGCACTGGTACATAGTTAGTGTTGAAACATTATTCGATCCGAGAAAGCAAAAAAAAATAAAAAAAGAAACATAAATAATAATTTGTAAAAGAAGGCAAACGTCCAACAAACGAAAGGAGAACAAAACAGAAATAAATCACATAAAATGCATTCACATACTAAACAATCGTCGCTGGCTCAATTGAGTCTGCATGCCATGAGAGGTAAATCATGGTCAAGTTTCCAGAAGCACATACCAAATTTTTTAGGTAAGCTGGCCATCAGGCAACCACATAAGATTTTCAAACGGGATCATCGATTATTTTAATGAGAAATTTTCATTTTCAAAATACGTTGTTTTCTATCGCAGCGGATCATGAGACGGCATTATCGCCATCAATAAATAATGGTAATAATTTGTGTTTATATATTTATCAGAATGGAATCAATTGATGCAGATTTGCAAAAAACAAAATCACATAATTATTTGTCTTGTGTCCCAATATAGCCGATGTTCAACGATTGGATTTAAATGATTATAATTTATATGGAATATCACCCAGTGATCCGGGTCCAATGGTATTATGTAATCAGTGTAATCATATAATGGCACCTGAAGGTGTAAAGCGTCACGTAAAACGTATTCATGGCTCGAAAATTCTACCAGCCACAAATAGTAAAGTTCGAACAATATTACCATCAAAAGGAATATCATCAGCTGGTGCATTATTATCATCCAGCAATGCTGGCACAAATAATAGTTTAAATAGTATTTCAAATTCAGCATCAACGTACACGATACCTGGAAATTTATCAAACGAATTTTCAAATCGTTTGAATGTTAATTCACATGACAGCAGCTTTTCTAATGATGGTGCAAATGAAGTAAGCACATCAGGGACATCGTTGTCGTCATCTTCATCGTTGTTATCGTCAGCAGCTACAGCATCAGCTACAGGACGACCAAGTCAATTGGCCATCACAAATGCAATGACAATTAGTAATTCATCATCGAATAGTAATTCGCCAATTAGTTCAACAAAAACCAAAACATCAACATCGAGTAGTAGTAGTAGTAAAGGACGTAGTCGAAAACAGACCAGCAAAGATCGAGATTATGATCCGGAAAAGCATTGTGGTGTACGAACTGGTAATATGAAACCATGCACAAGATCGTTAACATGTAAAACACATTCGGTATCATTGCGTCGAAATGTTGACGGCCGATCGAAACCTTTCGATCAATTATTGTCAGATCATCGAAATAGCACCAAAGACACATACCACAAACATTCATCAAATAAACAGGTATTGGGCCCATACGATATGTACATATGAATCGCTGAGAATAAATATGGGACTTCTCGAAATTGCGGAAGATAACGCATTTATTTTATGCTGGGATTATCTTCCGCTGTTTTGAGAAGTCCCATATTTATTCTCAGCGATTCATATGTACTATGTATATCACTCGTACGATTCACGTGATTGAACATTAATATTTTCTACGGAATTTTTTTACGTCTTTTTCATCTTACAGGCATATTCAATTGGAGAAAATAGTAATCAAATGTTAGACTCGATTGGTGACAGTAATTCATCATCTAGTTTTGATATTGAACGTAGAAGTTTTTCCAGCAATAGTAATCAATCGACAATCGGTAAAATTAAATCAAATTCATCGTCTTATCATTGTTGTATCCAAACGTTTGAGCATTTTTCATGAATTCGATCCTTGTTTTTTCTTCTTTTTGTTGTTGCAGGCAATTATAACAGTGATCATAGTACAGCCTTTTCTACATCGTCATCACAACAAATTTCAAATCAAATTCTCGGCAACCAATCGATGACATTATCCATGGATACCACAAATAATAATCGAAAAATAAATTATACAATTTTAAGTCCACACGACGAACGATCCACAAATATATCACAATTTAGTGATTTGTCAATGAATTCAAATATGGCGTCGATATTGCAGTCCGGTACAAATCGTCCGATTAGTTTAAATAGTTTCAATGAATATTCGGTTAATGATTTAATCAACGATGACAATGGTGATGCATTTGATATGACGTTTTGGGAAAATTTTGAAAATATTAATTATGAAGCGGATGTTATGATGTCCGGTTTTAATGCATCAACAAAAAAATCATTATCCATCACCGAACATCATAAAATATCAAAATTGACAACAGCCAAAACAATAAAAAACACCACATCGCCACCATTATTATCATTTTCATCGTCTGCATCAAATAGCAACAAATCATCGTCAAACAATAAACGTTCGAATGCATCTTTTGATGAATCGGATCGAAAACGTAAACGTGGCAACGAAATTAAAGAATCAAAAGATAAAGACAATGGTAATATAGAGGATCGTATTGATAAGGAATTGAGCGATGAAATGCAAAAATTTTCCGATTCGTTGTTCGGTAGCGATTCGATAAAAACCAGTAAAAAAATTGTTGTTAGCGGTCATAGTATAATCCAGAAAAAATCAGCTACTCAAGTGGCTAAAATAAGTGAACAGACGCAAAGTGATGTCATTTGTATTGATGATGATGACGATGATTTGGTGATCGTATCGGATAATACGTATAGCGCGATAGATAAACGATCAATATCGCCGGCAGTTAGTAAATTTTATACAAATTCAAAATCTTCGAAAATTAGCATTGATTTGAACCCACCAATATTGACATCAAGTAAAGCACCCGCATTCAGATCAAATGAAGAACAGTTTCACAGTCAACCAACTGAGCCAATAGAAAAAAAGATGCCAAGACCCGTGAAATTACCGGATCCACGATTGAAAGAAGCCACGGCCGCTTTGATTGAACAATCGATAATAAGAATGTCATTATCAAATGATAGTTCGGTTCATTCGGCTGATTTGAGAAACATAACGAAAATTTTATCTGAACAAGATCATGATCATGCCTTATCAACGGGTAATTATTCATCGTCAGCAACAGTTGAAACAATGAACATCACAAAATCGGGGACTTTGAAACCAGAAGATTCAATCATCATCAATGTAAATAAATCGATGCCGAAGTCATCGTCAACGATGAATGTCAATTCGACAAAAAAGGAAATGGATGCTAAAACAAATGATATAACAAAATCGAAACCAGAACCTGTAGTAGTAACAAAAAATAGAGAACAACAGCTACCAAAAATTGGAATTTCAGCAAAACTTCCAGTGAGCGGGAAGGGCAATCATTTGGGCACCGTCCCAATGGATGAAAATGAGAATTTCTTATTGGATATGATGTACAAATGCTTACGTGGAAAACGTGTTCAATTAAGCGATTCATACACACAGAATTATCCACAGCACACAGGAACAAATCGTGGCCTGAATGATACGGATTCAACGACCCATGGCCGAGAAAATGAAATTAATACCAATGCAATTGAAACACAAAATGCACAAAATTTAAGTGACGAAGAAAATATTAAAGCAACGAATAGTCTATTATTACCGTTGGCTCAACGTTCAATGTCACTAAAACGAACGATGGCTAAACCAATAATAGCAAATCAATTTGCGATGGCCCGTGGTTATGGTGTGTGTCATGTTCGAAATGCTGTCAGCAGTACAAGAGCGGTACAACAAAATTTCTTCGAAAGAATGCAAGCACAACAACCGAACGGTTCATTTTCGGGTACAATGATGACCATCCGAAATGGGTCATTAATTCGATTAAATAATACAAACGCAAATTTGAGTGGTGTCAATGCAACAATTAATCAAACAAAACCAAATTCACCGGGACCACAATCAACAAATCCGGCAAATTCAATTAATTCAGCTGCTACCGCAAATACATCAAACAGTTCAATTGTTATTGTTAATTCACCGAATGCAACAATGACTGGTCAATCGTATACAATATTCCGTCGGCCATCATCCGCGCAAAACATCCAATTGATAACACGAAAGACAATTGATCAAACATATGCCGTTATGCCGGTAATACATTGTGTTCGAACACGAACAATGCGACCAAATGTTACGAAAACATTGTCATTGCAAACGGATCAATTGTTGGCCAATTTGAAAACAATGATTCGACCACAAAAAATAAATCATCAAACATTGGCCACCACACAAAAAGTCATTTCCGTTTATAAATCGACTTTACAACAAAATGCCATCAATGATATGCAATGTCGTACACAAAAGTTCTATCATCATTCACAAGCATCACAACCAACCATTTCAATTGCATCACAACAGAAACAAAATGGTCATCATCCA
Organism: Mayetiola destructor; assembly: GCA_000149185.1. Taxonomy (NCBI): domain Eukaryota; kingdom Metazoa; phylum Arthropoda; class Insecta; order Diptera; family Cecidomyiidae; genus Mayetiola; species Mayetiola destructor. The sequence continues at coordinate 214,324 of GL501511.1, forward strand.
CATTCGGCCAGCAATGGAGCTATTTCACCACGATCGGGCCTTAAAAGTGGATCACAAAAGAAATCCTGAGATCCATTGGAATCGATCCAAATGGAAGAAATTTGAATGCTAATGAGATCGATGGCCATTTTAATAAATGTTCAACTACAACGGGCATCAAGCAAATTTCATGTAGAATGACATTATTATGACTTTTTCATCATTACAACAGCGTCGACTTTCTTGGAATATTTAGCGCTTGCAAACGAATATATTAAATGTCTATTACAAATATTCCTATATAGAATATTGGAATTCGTTTTCATACGTTTCGTTTTGCTTTCTTTTATTGAATATTTGGTTTTTGTTAACAGAATGCACCTGGAGACTTTAAAGCAAGAGCTGTTCGAGGAGCAGCTGGAGGAAATGAAGGGGATTGTTAATTATAAATCTTTCTTTGTGGACTCAATTCGAGATGAAAATATTGCTAAAAAAATATATTGCTGTAAAATATTTCGATCATTTATGCATGGATTTAATTTTTGCGTTTTTATTTTCTTTATTGTTTTCTACTACGTAATTGATTGTTCTCGCCTCCCATTGAATAATTTGAAGAAAATAACAGTGAACGCTTTTTGTGTTCTCTGTTTTTGGAATTTTGAAATTTGAAAAAAATAATAATAATAATGTTATTATCCATGAATTAATCGCAACAACAAAATAATAATGGAAACAAACACAAACAAATGAAAAATAGAAAATTAATAAAGAAATGAAATATGAATACAACAATCGAAGATGTGTCGAACACACAACACTTCGAGGCCCAAAATTTATTTTACACAAACAAAAACATATTTCAAATCTGCATTTTATTTTGAAAAAAAGAAGATTTTTCTTTGAATTTTTAGATGGTAGGACCCTTTTGGCGTTGGCATGAACATAAGAAGAAAAATAGGAAGAATGGCTGCCATTTCATTGCAGCAATTTCATTTTATGTTCTTTGCCTGCCGTCGATTAACAACACAATCCACGAAAGTATGTTTTACAATTCTAGATGACGGGGTTATGCTGTTATAACTGCCATTGTTCATAAAAATCGCTTCCAGCAATTGGTGCAGTTAATGTTTATTATGAATGAGAATCACTGTTAATGAATGAAAATATGAAACTCAAAAGTCCTAAAATGTATCATTTAGCTCAGCTCGTTTTCCGTACAGAACCTATGAAACAGAATACGAAGATTGTTTGTTAATTTTCCGAAAAATTTGCAGCAGTGTCATCTCTATAATCCAGCTTATAAATATGAACTAACTGTACATTTTCCGAAGTCCGAAACCACTTAAACAGCTCCGTTAGATAACAGATGTTGTATTAGTTCTTTGGAACAGCAAAATAAAAGAAAAAAGGAACATGGATCAGCTTGATTTTACTTACGAATGAAATGAAATCATTGCCCATAAATTGAACAACGGTACCTTATTGATTGAGTTATGATTGATAATGGGTTTGTTTGCTTGGTCATAGCAGGTCCTACCAACTTTTTTTTGAAGAGAAAGAGGATATTTCATTTTGAAAAAAGAGGATAAAAAAGTATATTTCCGCCCAGAAAAAAAGTATCATGAATTTGTTCGGAAATCTGTATTTAATATCAAATTTATCATAAAAAAGTACATACAGTAAAGTCTCTATAAAAGGACCGCTCTCTAAAAAGACCAGCTCTCATTTGTGGACCACTTGGAGTGCGACCGACTTTTTTGCACCTAAAATAGGACCACCCTCTATAAACGGGGCGGACCAGCCTTTTTCGAGCAAACAGGACCAAATTCAAAATAAAATTCAAAAATTCGAATTTATTATGCATTGAGCAGATTTTATTTTTTAAGTTTTGGTTTGTCATGAATTAGGTTGACATTCGTTCAACCTGTTACATTCCTACACATTATACATATTTATTACGCATAGCGTGATAAATTGATAAGGATTTTAAAAATCCTGAGCCGTCTAGAGAGCATGTGACCAACTTTTTATCGTCGAATAGCATTGTCATGAAACGACCTTTGCTTAATGAAAGGTCCAACCGTGCAAGCATTGAATCGGAATTTGGATTAATTTCGAAATAAACGAAATTCGATTTGACCGATGGACGTAAATTCCAGCACAATGGTGAATTAAAGATGCGGTCAGAAACGATTCGTTACAGAACTCATATTCACTATCATTGACGATGGCTGTAAGACTGTTCTCATTTTCAACAAAACTAACATTTGCCATCACCTTCTTATGGCGTCCGATTGACACCATTCGCGGTGTGCCAATAAATTCCGTAGATTTTAATGAAACTTTTGAACAGCGAAAAAGTTCCAAGCGGAATCGCTGGTTTTGATCGTCATAATATGAAACATAGAATGCGCTTGCAGTGCAGAAAAGCAGTTACATGAAATACTTCTGGAAGAAATATTATTATCGATTATCGAGGCATTGCGATTTAAACTCCATTTATCTATACTAACCGTTGAAATCACGATATTTTGCCACTGAATCATGACGTATTCATGAATCATAAAATGAATTTAGAAATATACTTTTTTTTCGAATTAAAAAAAGGACCTAAAAAGGACAAAATATAGGACTAAAACCAAAAAGGATCTGGACCAAAAAAAAGGAGTATCCTTTAAAAAAGTACAGTTGGTAGGACTAGTCATAGCAAACAAAAACATCCGCTGCTGATTCGGATTCCTGTGAAATGATATCGTCGTATTCTGTTCATTCGAGAGAGATTAAATTAACCAAAAAAAATCAATTTTCACTTACATTCGATGCGCATGAAGTGCGTCCAAATATTGCGTTTGGATGCGTACTGATGCTCACAATTTGTCCCAAAATCAAATCATTTCCAACGCCTTTTACATTTTTCGCGATGCAAGCCACGTATCTATCCATACTTTTTGATCGTTTCTGTTTCGAATATACAAAACACTTTTTCTTGGAACAAAAATGATTTGAATAATTCGAAAGATTTCTTAAGCTACAAAGTTAAGCTACACAGTGGAACCGTTTGGACAATGACTAAATATTTGGCATATTTGAGAAAAAATTTCACAAAAAAAAATTGGAGGAATATTCAGAGTCTCGAGAAAAATTTCTTTTTCAAGAAATTCTTTCCATTTTTTTTGCATTCGATGAAAAATTATCTCAAATGTACAGATTCAAATGATGAGTCCGAGTAACGGTGAGTTACAGAGATGGCACTGAAACGACAGCATGGAAAAAAATGTTCAATATCGCTATGTACAATCATAAGAATATAACACTTGGGTGAAATGTTTTGATTGTTATAATATGCGGGAAATATCGCGAATAAAGGCAGATTCATTTTGTTAATTCACAGATTCCAAACCCTTCGATGCATTTTCTTTTCTGGTGCATGAATATATTGTGAAAAGGACTTAAGAGAAATAAATGACAATTTAACATGAAATTTTCGTTATTCATTTATGAACAATAAAACAAGCCAGGCCTGAATCTGATGGAATAAAACGAAGGATGTGAAGCAACAAGTAACGAAGAAAGCGACAGAAAAAGTTCAATCATGGATTCATTTATTTACTAGAAAAAATTCGATTCGGGATTCAATACTTACTAACCAAGTAAGTGTATGAACAATGTGTGCATACAACGTCATCTATTATATTTAACATATTAAGCAATAATTTAACATATTTAGCAATAGCACCACCATTATGGAATTTACGTTGCGAGGCGCTACCGTATACTTGTGTGTATAGTGAAGAGTGTAAAATGTACAAGTGTACCGTTGTACGCAATGTATACCGGTTTCAATGAATTTTGATTTAAAATGTGTTTTACGAATTATTTTTCTATGATCTAATTATTTTGCATTTTGCAATTTGCATTGTTTGATTTGTTTCAATATATGTATGTGACCATTGGAGAATCCTTAATTATTAAATGATAAATGATAATAAATATAAAGCAGAGAGAAAAAAAATCTTACACCAAGGTAAGAAATTGAAATTGATGAATCGTTTTCAAGTCAAGTTTTAAGGTTCTGGAGCTTCAAATAAAGTCTCTTATCCGAAATCGCCAAAAGGACTATTAAAAAATAAAACCTTCAGTTTGATTACTTAATTTGAATACGTTATCATAAAACAAGTTAGCACAAGAAATGATTTCCAATGAGAATCCATTGATTTGAAAAACTGGAGCGACGAAAATATTTTCTATTTTCAGATTCAAACCACAAATATCAACAATCGAATGAATCTTAAAATGCACTACATTCCTACTTTATACGCATGATCCATCGTTATTCGTGGGTGCTGCTTTGTTGAAAGAGATTCACAATGGACCAGCACCGAACGAAAATAAATAAATCAACATATAGCTTCAACAATAAAAGATATGGATGAAACACAAGATGCATATGTGGTGGATTCACTGGAATGCGCATGCGATTCACGCAAATATTATTATTTGTATGGAGAGAAAGTGAACGAATGTTTTCAAATCCAGTGAAAAACTCAAATGGGGCATGTACTTCCCTTTCGAATAAATACTCGCATTTGAGACAAAAATTTATATACGACGCGAAAAAGGCGAAGAAACGACGCTGGCCGTAGTGTTTAGTATGTATAATAGCAACATGTATTGGTGTTGTAGATTCGGAAATATGCATGTTTGGGGAGAGGGGTTGATTTTTTGTCTATTATCGTTTCTCATTTGCGCTACAATAATTATAATGTCTTGTTGTTTGGTCTAAAGTGAAAGAGAGCGCGCGCGAGCACATAATAGGCGTATCAATAATTTTTGGTGATGGTGGACTTTCCAATGGAATTCTAATATGAAAGCTTTATCTTGAACACATACACATACTCACGCAAAAATCATACATCCGTAATATTTTTTCATTGAATATTTCGGCGTTGGTGCTACTCTTCTTGATGATGATGATGCTACTGTGCAATGGTTTTCATCATGGGACACATTTTTCCCCAAAAACAAATCGAATGGATGGCCTAGGGCTTTTCTTTAACCATGCATAAAACAATGGATTTATTTGAACGTTGAAACAAATCACACAATTTCCATGGCTCTGAAATCAGCAGATACAGGATCCGCTTTCCGCATGATTTTTAATCATATACATTTTTCGTATTTTTTAAATTTAATTTTTCATCTTCACTTGTAGGAGCCAATTCTTATTTTGTGCGCTTATAATTTCAGTATTTTTTTTTATTAAAAAAATATTCAGAAAAATCAATACTTTTTCCTCGTTTCACGATTCGATTTTTCTTCTCATTCTCTTTGCATAGAAATTTCTTCGCTTTGCTGCCGATTGCTATTGCTTCAAACGTCGTCGTCATCGCTATAGTTATTTTTCTTTTCGCATTATTGTTACCAATCACCATATCAAACACAATTTTCCAGTTTACTGATTGACCAATAATTTCCATTTTTATCGAATGGAAAACGGCTACGGAATATAAATGTGGGCTTTGGCTTTCTTATCTTTTTGATTAGATCAGAACTTTTATATGCACACAATGATGTTCGATATTCGTGTAAGTTTATTATTTCTTTCTTTCGACTTTCGTTTCATTTTCCTATTCGTTCGTTCGTTAAACGAAGAAGGAATGGTGAAAGTACCCCAACATTTTCCACGTTTATTAGACAATGTGGGGGTATTTTTTGTGGCGTTTCCCATCTTCATCAATAATTTTTAGTGTAGTTCTTTTCTGCTATTATTATTATTATTATTATTATTATTATTATTCATTTCTTATTCTTTTGGATTGCTCCGATATTATTCATGTTTTGGAGCTACATTTTCAACTGTTTTCTTTTATTCGGAAAATTATTTCTATTATTCAGAAAAACCAATCAT
>GL501511.1:255793-287380 GCA_000149185.1 Mayetiola destructor
CTTCAAAGCATTGGGATTTTCCATAGCAACAATGCCGAGCCATTTCCCTGGAAGGTAGCTCTTGTTTAGCAAATGTTCAAAAAAAGACGATTTTCATGGATTTTTGCATTTTGAACGAATTTTTTAGAAAAAAAGCTCGTAATTCTCTTAAATTTTGACAGCAAACAGAAACATATATTTCAAAATTCATTTATCATGTTTTAATCATTTCTATCAATAATAAAAATGAAAATCAAATAAAATGAGAATAATAATAATTTATTCAACATCAAGCGTTACTTCCAAGTTTCTTGGCAGTGTATTATTCATCTAAATTTCTTTCAGAACAGCGCTTTTTGAGGAAAAAATTATCTTGGTACGAAAAAAAAACTCTTTCAAATTTGTTTTATTGTTGAACGGAATTGTGCTGTATTTTATTTTATTTTACGCATTTATTTTACGCATCCTTTACTTTTTAAGGAACTGTGTAAATTCTAATTCCAAATATTATAAACGGCATATTCGCAATATTCAGTTGGAAAAAAAATATTTGATGTTTCGAGAAAGTATTTATGTTGAAAATTCAAATTTAATTCCTTCGAGACATGCGAATTAATTAAATGTGCGTGATGTTAACTCGATGAACCATTTTCCATATTCATTTATTGAGAAGTTTCCTTGTCGTTACCATACTATTTTTGCATCGAATTTAAATCGCCCCAAGAATGTATATGTCATTGTGGGTTTTGGGGCTCGCTCGTTGCGTCTTTGGTCCGATTCGATAAATGTTGCCAATGAAAATGAAAATAGCACTTATACATTACAACCACACGATCATAAAGAATCATCGCATGGCATTGTATGGTCATCATATTGGCTTATGAATTGTGTAATGCTATCAGCGCTTACGGGCTATCGACACCAAATGATTACATTTTTCGAAATATTCTTCTAAAACTGAAAAACAAAGAGAATAATCGGGATTCCATGATTACCATCAAATTCACTTTATGGCCATTACCTTTTGATTCTTTTCTTCAATTTGTTTCGTATCATAATAATATGCGCGTCCTGATTTCCACTGTTTCACTCATCATCAAATCTTCTTCATTTTTGAAATTCGATTTGTTTCTCTTTTTCTTTTTTATTCTGTATATCGGACCTTTATCCGATACTTCGATAGAACGAGTAAGCTCAAGTCCCCATACATAAATCTCCATACATAACGAATGTACGGCTGTACCTACGAGCTCGAACAAATGCGCTCATTTTCACTCTCTTAAACATTTTTTCTGATATTTTTTTTTCATATGTTATAAATGAGCATAAATCAAATTTTTCGGAATAAAAAATTGGAAAAAACTTGAAAAAAAAAAATTTGCCACAGAGGCTCACACCTTGATTGTACGGAGTACACATACTATGTACGGAGATCTCGGTACACATACAAAAGTACGGATTTTTGAATTTACTCGTTCTATTGAAGTATCGCTTAAAGACCTGCTTTATCTTTTCGTTCATTCGCATTGTTGTTCGCCTTTTGTATCTTTTCGTTTAGTGTAGCATTTCATATGGAATTGGAATTGACTAAAGTAGGATGAAAGAATTTACAGAAAGGGGAGGAAAAGAGTGAAAAAAGTAAAGCACTTGAAATACTTTAGTTGTTGTAGCCTCAAAGGCCTCTCAATTGAGAAAATACTATCGATTGCCTTTTGATGTTGTTTTCTTCTCGTTGCTTTTCTCTCTGGTCTTTTTTTAATTTTTCATTTCAACAATTTAACATGTGGATTGTGGATTCATGAGCAATGATCAATAAACAGCTCACTCACCTATATGAGCCATGCATTGCCATCGACTGTTCTCTTTTGAAAAATATATGTGAAATGAAAACAAAAAGAAGCAAAAACCCGAAATCACTTCATAGGAAAATTATATACAAAAAAAAAACATGAGCACAGAATCGATTATTCACATCGAAACTATGTACCGATCGGTCGATCGACCGACCGCTGATGCTCTCTAACAATATCTTACAAGTGATTTATCCTATTCTTATTGTTGTATCACATTTTATACGCATCCAGAACCATAATTACATGTATTGTTTCCCTTTTTTTCGTTGGTTCGTGAAGAGTGCACGTCGAGAACAGTTTGTTTTTAGTAAAATTCTCTTCGGTCCGTTCGAATGGGATTTTTCGATTTTATTAAAGCCTTTGATATGAGGAAGTTGACGGAAAATGTCTTGAGTCTTGGGAAATGTTTTATTTTTTTGTTTCATTAGATGATCAGTGATTACCCAAATAAACATAAATATGTATTTTTGGCCGGCATCAATATCGACTATAAAGCGCTGCACTCTGAAATTCTATGAATTTGCCCACGGAATCAAATCATCCAATTTAATGCAAATGTGATGAATAATTTTCAAAACGAATATTCTTTTATTCGATCGTTCTATCGAATTCGTTCTTTTTTTATTTGTTCAAATGCTGAGGCACTGGAAGCATACACTTTAACAATTGTGCTGTTTGCAAGTTGCGCCCATTTCGCGAAAACGGTTTAGTTGTTGCTGTTGCTGTGCTTTTTATGTTGTGTTTTCGTATCAGTGATGGGAATCAAGATCGTTGATAAAACCATTTTGCCGTTCAATAGATCGGTAGGGATCGGATCTGCGCATGCTTGAACGCTTGAACGCTGAATGGATGAAGTACCATAAATCAACTGTAATTACATTGAAATGATTAATATGGAAGGCGAAAAAACTTAACTCTTTCAACTATTCTTGTGAAATTAGATGATCAAACCGTGGTTATGTTTGAGGTTCGAACCGATAAAATGTTAAATGCTTTCCGAAAAGAGAAAGATCCGTTTTGCCATGCGCCAAAAGCTGAAACCAATGGCAAAAATTGTTCTTTTTCCCTAAATACAGATCAAAAACACTGCTCACTGTTCACTGTTATACATGATGTTTAATTGTGCACATGCGGCTCCTTGAATATTATCGATCACATCAAATCGTATAAATATTCATTGTTGAATCATTTTGATTTCATCTTGACCAAACCTCGAAAATCTCATTACAATATTAATCAAATCATTGTTCATTGCTCATAGGTTTGGTTTGGCTCAGACATTCTGCGGAGCCTGGAAATGATGATTGTTGTTGTTAGTTGATTCGTTTGTTTAATTTAACTCGGTCGCCATCGTTGTTTCTCTTTCAGTTACAAATTCTCAACAGATGAATTCGGTAGCATCGATTACGATTATCATTGCAGAAAATTCAAATGCAATTTCCATTCGATTAGCATATTCGTGAATCTGGCTGAAGCAGACGACTGGCTCTATTTGGAGTTCACTTTGAAACACTCAATACAAACATTTTTCCATTTTAATGCAATTATATTTGATTGATTGTGTTTCGATTCGTTTCATTTTTTCGATTCCCTGATGCAATTTGCAATGTAAAATGATTTGATTTGATTTTCTTTTTTAACTTTTTTTTTGTCATTCCAGGTGGAAATCTCAGGAATTTGCCGAATTACTTTGTACATAGAGCAAAAGGAAAAGTAGCGAATTCATTGGCATTTAAATTAAATGCTTCAATAAAAATTCGAATCACAAAAAAAGATACAGAGGGTGAGATAGAGAGAAAAAAATTCTGCGATTCACATCAATCAACTGAATCATCGTTCAAATTTTTTCAGAGCGGATACGATTTTTTTATTTATTTTTACATTGCTCTCCGTTAATTGGCAATGCGCAATAAAGACCAAGATTGTGATCATTTTCAGGACTCGAATGTTTCGATACAATTTTGATCGAATCACAGAAAAAAAATCGCATATGAGCCATTCAATGGAGAAATAAAAATAAACAAAACATAGAAAAAGAAAATCAACACGTTAATCATTTCAAAAGGAAACTATTGGCTCATTGCAACTATTCAAAACACAGCACACCATATAACGGACAACACAATTCATCCATACAGAAAACTGATCAGTACTAGCCACTTACAGTGATAGAGATAGAAACGAAGAAAATAACCGAAGTCAGTGGATGTAGTGTATAGTTCTCCCTTCAGAACGCAACTACCTAGTGTATTCTACTTGAAAGAATTGTTCGGTGAAAGGAGAGAGCCAGAAACACACACAGAGAGGGAGAGAGAGGGAAGGAGAAGAAGAAGAGAAAAAAATGAAAACAATTATCGAATAACATTCGAGACCACGACGTTAGGGAAAGAAAAGAGTGGGGAGGAATACTGTACAGTGCCGAAAATACACTGAGCGTAAAAGAGATAACAACCAGCCGCCAAACAAAAGATAAAAGAATGAAAGAAATGAAACAAAACGAAAACAAACAACACTAGAAACGCGAGATAAAGGAAGAACCGAACATAGAACACGAAAAATTTTAGGCCATACGCAGACCGATTGATGTGCTGTTAAGTTCGGTTCGTACAGGTCGGATCTCTTGAAAATAGAAGATAAAAAAAGTAGTTCGGCACAAATAAAACCGACCCGGAGAAGAGTGAACGAGAGAGTGTTTTCGAGTGTATAGAACCGCAATCAAAACTATATATCAAATTCATAAACTATCAACCAACGAATTTAGCGGTTGTCGGATTGTTTTGATGTGTGTTCAGTGTTTACTGTACTTGAGTGTTAGAATAGTTTGTTCAGTTTGCGAATGAAGCAAAAAATAAAAACAATAAAAAATTGTGTGTGATTGAATAAAAATTGCCAATGACTTGATGAAACGGTGATTTGTTATCACCTCCAGAGCATACAGAGTGAAGAGAAACAAAGATACAAAACAGTCATTTAATGATCTAAGGTGGACGGACAATGGTTAGAAGTCCGAAATTCCATTAAAAAAAGCGAAAAAGTAATTGGAAGACACTTCACCTGATAAAAATCTTTGATCTGAAATCTATCCATAAATTGCCATATTAGATTAATACGCGTTTCATTCCGAAATATACGGGGAAATAATAGGGCAGCAAATAAACGCACGCAAGTCCATGATTAAGTTAACCAAGTAGCCGAAGAATGGAACGAAAAATAAATGTTCTGGCAAAAGGCATCGAAAAAAAAACTGTGTTTAAAAGATTGTGAAAAAGAGCATGGAACAGTGTAAAAGAGATAAGCAAGTGATATAGACATGCGGTTAATAGGGATGAATTGGAGCTAATATTCGTGCAATTTGATGAAAAAGTCGGAAATATCAATCAATTCTCATTGGATTACTACTAATTGATAAGTTGGTAAGTGCTCATTCATACTACCTCATGCTACCTTTTTCTGTTTCGGCCAGCAATGTAATTTTATCGTGTTGTCGTTCGTTTCCGATATTTTTCTCGAAACGCTCTTGTGTTACCGGCAAATTCGAAAATCCATTGAACACTTTACGGTTGCGGTTGAACACTATACGACTGAACTCTCCCTTTTAAGTCGCATTCCAGATCACTAAATCAAATTCCAGATACCTGCAATTAATTAATTAGCTGATAATAATAATCCAAATAAACAGACAGAAACAGGCAGACAGACGAAGTGTATAATAGTTTAAACAATTAGAATTGAAACATTGTTGTGCGGAAAATTGTTGCTGGCTCTTTCGTTCCCGATTCGATCTCTCTAGTCTGTAGACTAAAATGCATTCTTTATAGATATTATTCTTGAATTGATATTTCTCTTTTTTCGTTATTTTATTTCGTTTGCCTCTTCCGGATTATATGCATATGATGAATGCACTTGCATTTGCAGTTGATGCCTAATAAGACACACGCAGGCCCGGGTTGGTAGAGGCATACAGACACACACACACACTTCATGCTCGGTTCAAAGGAAACTCAGACAAAAAAAATTTGATCAAAAAAAACAAACATTCATTTAAAATATACATGAACAACACTGACGATTCCGTTCAGCCATAAGTAAACAGTGAGCATACAATGGATGGGCAATGAATCCCCTTTTGTTTTACATTAAAGTTGGAACATGTATGATGTATGGCATTGTATGAATTCCACAAAATCATTGGACCTTCGAGATCTTCTCTTTTCAAGTCTTGTTCTCGTTCAGTTCACTTCTATTCATTTTTTTCTTTCATTTTTTCTATTTTGTTTCTTCACTCAAATCTTTCTTCTGTGTTATTTATTCTTCCTCACATATTGAATCAGGTAGGTCAAAACGTGCATTTTTCCACAAACATCCAATTTTTCATTGAAATAGCACGTTGCACAATTCCTCATAGAACTCATCTATTTATAAAGCCGAATAAGAGGTTTTTTTTCTTATTTTTTTTTAATTTTTTTATTTTTTTGGCTCTTGATGAGAGAAAGGAAAAATGAAAGAAGAAAATTTGCTTTATTAGAATCATTGATCGGTTCGTTTTCGATAAATCAATTTTACGGATTAGAAATTAGGAAAAAAAGAAAACGATTTCTCTCACTTGCCATTGTCATGCGTGTTTTTTATGTGGCAAAAATATAACAACTTGTAGGATTTTGTGGGAATGCATATTGCAAATATAGCACATGGATCAGTTGTATATAATGTCACAGACGGATTTGTTTTGTTCACACACAATAATTTGTTTAATAATACAGAATATCGTCGCCCATTGAATACCATTGAAATTGAAAGGGCATTTCTAATCTTTAAGGAAGAAATGAAATGAATTAAATTGAATTGAAGCGTCACCAAAACAACCATTTCGATGAACCCTATGTGCTCATGAGAAATGAGAACGCCTCAATCTTAATTTTTGTTTTATGTTTCTTGTTTAACTTTTTTTGTGAAATACAAAATGACATTTTTCTTCAACAATCTTCAAGCTTTTATTGACATGATATTTTCATTTTTTCCATTGCTTGTTTATTGACTCCCCTCATACAGCAACACACATTAATACCTACTGAACATGTGTCCCACATAATTCATTGTAAAAATAAATGAGAAATACGAATGAAAAACGCTGCTTGCTGTACTACGATTAAGTTCCGAAACGGCCGGCCATTCATCTCTTATTTATTGGCTTCCTTTCAATCTGACTTTGAATCTTGAAATTAATTTTTCTCCTCTTTTCTTTCATTTTTTTCAAGAATGTTTTCAATAATTATGATGCAAGAATGTCGTTTCCATATTATTTGGATCATTCAAAGATAGAATCTGGCCCGTATAGAAAAAATCTGGCCCTTTTTCGGCTTGGGTAGTTGCCTTCTTTGAATTTTTTGCACAAAAAAGCGAAGAATTCGACGACTTGAACAATAAATAACAACACCCCATATTGCGTTCAACACAATAGAACTGTCCAAGACATCTGAACACCACCAAGTGACTCATGAAATATGACAGAAAGAGGATGACAAAAATTCAGTATATTTCTTAATATAACACACATACACAATATAACATCAAGGCTATAACATGCGTTCTTTAGAATCCATCTAGAAAAGTCTTTGTGTTTGCATGGCTGTATGGATGGTCTGATGGAAGAGAAAAACATCAAGAATGGAAAATAAAAACAAAAATTGAAAAGAAAAACAAGCAAAGCAACAATAAATTGAGGAAAATGTATGAATGCACATTGCACATTTTTGAAAAAAAAGAAATGTTCTGTCTCATTTTTTTCTTTCTCATTGAATTGTCTGAACTCCATTCTTAGTTTTTCGGATGCATTGACAGACACAACCCAAACACATACAAAATGAAATATGCACACACAAACATTCACATGAATGAGTATCTCAAACAGGATCTGCATTGGAATTGCACAAACAAATGACAACAAAAGCGATGATGACGACGATGTCGTTTTTCGTAAGTTTAAGCTGTTTTTTTAAAAGAACTCTTACTTCGAAGTTTTAGTTTTGCTAATTTCCATAGAATTTAGAGGAGAGTAGAGTTTCGAGAAATACCTGATATTGACGTCGAAATTCTGCGAAAAATCGGCGAAAACTCAGAAAAAACGAATGAAACTCATTATTGCCAAACAGCATTCTTTTCATTTCAAATTTCGAATAAATCGAGTGAATTTTTATTTTTTATTTTCTGTTTAATGTAAAATCTCTTTCGGTGCCAAATGCACTGGGGAAGCGAAAAAAAGGCAAATGAAAAGAAAACGGGAGAGTGGCGAATTAAAAACGGCCAAAATTGTGCTGTATTTTACGCATTTATTTTACGCATTTTATTTTATTTTACGCATCCTTTACTTTTTAGGGAATTGTGTAAATTCTAACTCCAAATATTGTAAACGGCATATTAACAATATCTAGTTGAAAAAAAAAAATATTTGACGTTTCAAGAGAATATTTATAAGTAACAAGCATTAATTTTTTCAAAAATCCAAATTTTTTTTTCACCTATTCATTTTTCGTACAATTTGTACGAACAACAACAAAAAGGGAAAAAAGAAAGAAATAAAACGAGCAAAGAAATGGTCTGAGGAACAATATAATAATAAGTAGAAGGTGGAAAAAAGAATGGAACCATTACCGGAGGTTGAACGGATATCACATACGAAAGAGAAACATTATTTTTCCTGTTCAATTGAATTGAAACCCACCAAATTGGTAAATAGTAAATAGTTATTTTCTCCCGTTTGTCGTAAAGCAGTTATTGTTCTTTTTTTATTATTGAATTAGTGGAACCCCACATTTGTGTCAACACACAGGCAAACACATTGATCCGATCTCGGTGCTTGGTACACTTTATATATGAACAGTCCATTCACTAAAGGATTCGAGTTTCGAATTTTTTTCTGTAACAACACATTTTAATGGACGCGTAAATGAAGATGGATGACACGATCGGTCCCAAAGCCCACTTTTCTTAAATGTTCAAGCATAAAGAAACAAACAGAGAGTTTTTTCTTATTATTATTTGTTTTATTTTATATTCGTTATTCGTTAATTTGGTCCAAAATCGAAACAAATAAACCTAGAAAATCGAAGTAAATAATCAAGAACATGAACGCATTTTGGGTTCTTTTTGTGTGTCAACCATGTCAGTCTTCAGACATTTAAATGACATGATAATATGGAAATTGAAGGGAAAAGCCAAACGATCATCGATGATGAGATTTCGAACGAAAATAATAATTTTTGATTTGAAGGTTTAGATTAGGACTCGTAGGCCAAGAAAGAGAGAGAGATGGAGCGAGCACAGTTCTTGAAAGCCCAGGATTTTTATCTTTCAAATAAAAGAATAAAATCGATTTTCGTAAAAAAAAAATTCATTCCATTTGGATTCTTATGTGTTGTTGTCTTCGTTATCGGATTGTAGGCCTTTGTAAATCAACAAAAGTCAATTCGTCACTTGAAAAGACGAGAGAACATGTTCAGGTATCGTTCGTTATCTTCGAAGAATGAAAAAAGGAATGAACAAAAAGAAAGACTGGACACAGAGAAGAAACATTGATGAAATGAATATTATGAGTGGAACATAATCCAACCCAGCTAAATGGCTTTGTATGAATAAAACAGAAAATAAAATGAAATAAAAATTTAAGAAAGAAACGGATGGATATTAATGAAAGAATAACAAGCTTGGCTCACACGGCTATTGACGACCACACGGTCACCCATCACCCATCATCATCCTCGGTTTTCGGTCCTTCTAGCTGGTGATCCATCGTCGGCACATCGAAAATGAGCCCAAATAATAGCCGAATACTTCAATACATTCAGAACTCACAATGTACACTCTCGCCAATCAAATAACCAAACAACTCAAAACACAATGTGGCTGTTTTCTTCATTTCCTTCATTATTTCAGTGTTGTTGTTGTTGTTGATATTTTTTACTTTCCGGCAATAACATGAAGTGATAAAATATTGAAATAAACGACGTTTTCAGCTTGCAACGGTCAACGATCCTCGGTCCAATTGGTTGTGCCTTTTGTACAAAAAATATTTACTATAAATCACCGCAAACAAACAGTTCAAAGTGAATTATTATCGAAACGAAAACTAGATAATGACAAAGAAAACGAACAAAGCTGTAATGAAAATTGAAAAATAAAATATGATTTCGATGGTTTCTCTCTAGTGATTAAGTCCATGTGCTTTCCACTTTGGTAATGCATTCAAAGGAACTTAAAAACATTTTCTCTGTCTTTTTTACCAAATAATAATAATAATAAATAATTAATTTTATGATAGTTCATAATTGCTTACATTGTTTATTTAAAAATAATGGAAGCAGTGGCGATGTCCAAGCGAGTCGATCTATATATTCCTGGCGGTTGTAGTGGCGGCATTCTTGGTGGTTGTTGATTCAAGTAAAAATTGCAATGAATCGATTTAATTGTTTAAAATGTTACAAATGAAATCGCACGTAGTATTTTTATTATACAATAAATATTAAATATTTGATCGCTTGGCAACGTTTCATGTTCATCCATTCCATTTGAAATGTAATTGTGAATTTTGTTTATTCCATTTTTGGTAAATCTTAAGGAACTTTCATTATTATTGCTGAGCGATTTTAGGTGGCGATATAGCGTGGATGTTTGATGTGCTTCTCAAGTCTCATACGGATTTTGTTATCAGATTATTTGTCATTTCCTTACACCGTTCGGTTCGGTTAAGTTCAGTTCGATGGAACACATTAAAACATATCCTTCCATTTGATTTGTCGAGTCGATGGATTCGATGCAATTAAAATCATGTGAATTTCCATCTTCTTCTTAACGATTTCAGAAAGTAATGAAGAAAACTGAAACTACGTGAAATGAAATCGAATATATTTATAAGAAGATCTTGGATTGCAGGTATGCGTTCCAAATTCTTTTTCCAGTCTTTCGAATTCAATAAACTGACAAGAAAATAAATATAAATGAAAATTAGATGAGAATAAGTAGGAACCGACGAGAGTGTGAGAAAGTGAGAGAGAGAGTGAGAGAGAGAGTGATATAAAAAACTAGATTACAAATTGAGGGATTGCTTTCAGATATCTAAACGCTACATGGATTCAGTGTATTAATAGTAGTAGTTAAAGTATATTGGGAGCCAGCGGCAGTAGCAGCCAACAGCATACTGTATACAGGTACATCTCATACTAATACGTATACGTATACATGCATTGCATACTGTTTGTACTGAGATAATTCCTTTGGTGTTGCTCAGGTCAGAAGTATTAAAAGCCATGGGGATGGCTTGAAAGGAATGAGAGAGAAAAAACAAATTTGTATGTGATATTTGTTGATGGACAGACGATTTAGAAAACAAAATAGAATAATCGATAAGAATAGAGAAAATACGAGATGTCTGTTACAATATCTGAAACACTGTCTGACTGCAGTGCAGCAGCAGTGCAGTGTCCCATAGACACATAAAATTTAAACACATTTTGTATTTTTGAATATGGATGAACCATGACAGACCTTTTGAGCGTTTTAGGAAAAACAAATCTGAAACCAATCAAAACAGAACAGAAATGTTAGTCGTCATGTGAAGCTATTCCATACTGAGTCACCTTCGTTAAATGCCACATTTTTCTCTTCTTTTATTACATTCAATGAAATGCTCGGCAAGCAGTTTAAATGATTTTCATTTCTTTTTTCATTTTGCTCAAACGTTTTCATTTTTTTTTTAAATTTCATGTCGAGATTCGATTTGAAGAGTTTTCAATAACTATTCAATTCTTCAGAAATTCGTCAAGGTTCGTTTGGTCGGCCAAAGTCTGGGTTTTATTACTTGTGACACCAGAAATAATAAAATTGTACAAAACAATGCACTAGCAGTTTTGAAGAACAATTCATTCATTTTATGCTGTGTGCTTGACCATTCGAACATGAATATATGGATGGGGAGACTCTTTCATTCTTCGAGCGGGTTCAGGTTGACAGTGCCATTGTTCATATTCAGAATTGCAAAAAGTAAACAAATTCGTTTTGGTTGGGAAATGTCTTTGTCAAAATATTGTATTGTTACACCCACAGGGTAAAAGTAACTAGTGACATCTGTGCCTTATGTTGGAACTATATAAAATATAATTCGCCAGAATTTAGACGGCTCATTATATTTATTATTCTATTTTGATATTTGAGGTAAAACTTATATCCAACATCAATTGTTTTCTTGTATCAAAATATCTCGAAACCAAGAAAAATATTTTTCAAATAAAATTATTCTAAAAAATCATTTCAATCCGCAGAACTCCGGCCATATATATAGGCGTAATGACAGTTTCTGTCAAAACCATAGTTGGCGCTCATCGTATCACTTTTTGTTTACATGCAAATGCCATTTTACTTTTGCCCTGTGGTTACACCCGATTTGATGCTTTCAATTGAAGTAATAAGAATAAAATTTTTGGGTTGAACTTCTTACTATTCGAATCCGATTTTTTCTTCTTTTTTTAGTTTGAGATACGTGCGCCGATCGGCTATTTTTTCGGTTTTGTGATAAATTCAAACGAAGAAAAAAATAAGAAATAAATGTCCGTGGACCGAAATTAAGAGCCCCAAAAAGTACGAAACGCTATTGTGATATATGATTATTATCACGCATCATTCGATATCATCTTAACCATATTGAGTTTTAATGAATGAATTTGATGACGAACAAGCAATCTTTCGTTTTCTGTCAACTTTTGAACATTATATTCAACCAATTTTGTTTCCATTTTGCTCATTTCGTTCTAATTTAAAGTAATTCAAAAATTCCGAAGAGACAAAAAAGAATCCATAACGCATATTAGACACACTCCGAAAACGGAAACTGACGAAGCGAAAAATCCAAAAAGCATACAACAAACATATGAATTGAATCAATGATTAATCAAACTAACAACGCAACCAAAACGATGGCGACAACCAGAGACAAAAGGCGATCCGATTTGAGTGGAATGAACGAACAGCCATTTTCCAATTATTTTAATGTTGTTTTGTTGACTGAAAAATGACCAGAAAATTTGAATATTTATTGCAAATTATTATTAGTATTATATTATACAGTTTTTTTCGTTAATCAGTCGCCTGAAAAATTTGCTATTTTTATTCTTTCGTTTCCAAATTTGGGATATTATCGCGTTGTTCACTTTGTATTCATTTAATCCGGCAAAATCGTTCCATAAAAACCAACACATTGTCGAATATATTGAAATTCATTAAGAAACAGATCGTTCGAAAAGCGAACCGAATGGCCTGAGATAAAAAGAGGGCAAGAGCTCATTTCTAGTAGATCACACAAGATGAAGTGAGAAATTTTAAAATCATTGCTTTTTTTCGTATAATTCGAAAACATTCGTTTGGAGAATTTGTTTCGGGATTGATTAAGCCAAAAAAGAAGAAGTAAAAAAAGAATATCAATACCCAAACCGTTTTTTAGATAATCATGTCCAAATGGAGAAATTCGGAATTGGAATCGGAATGAGACAAACAAGATATAAGAAGTAAATTAAGATACAAGCTCTGAAATCATACCACAAACTTGAGCGCTCAACCCATACATATGAAATGAATGTGGTGTCCGCTAAATATCAAACTTAATTGGACTGAAGGCATGCCAGATTATGGTTTGAATAGCGCATGATTAACCGCAAAAAATTCAGTTCGGATGAAGTCAAATATTGAAAATTTATTCAAATGGAGGCCCATCAGAATGCGGTTCACCGAACGTCCAAAAAATATAAATTATGCAAATTAAAATTTCGCATTTGTGAAAAATGAAAAATGAGGTGAAAACGAAATAGCACATAAACTATGAACATATTATTGTCATACACAATAATCAGGAAGTATTCAATCATTTCAAATTTCAAATATCAATTCCATCCATCCAAATCGATGTATTGCAATTAAACGAAGAAGAAGTAGAAAAGAAAAATATTCCATTCACAACAGTGTTCCTCGCACATTTTACATTGCACAATCGTTGATATACATATATATAAATGCAAACATTACTCTCCCGTATCTAAGATAAACAGAAATGAAATCCGAGCAAATGAGAACATATGACACACAGAAGGTGTAAAAAAGAAAAGAAAGATATTAAAAAGCAGAACGAAGCTAAAATAAAACACCTCGAAAAAAGGTGAGAATCATTCCGGATACTTTAGAGCTGATTGTGTTTGTTAAATTTACGTACAAACGTTACTCATGTTTAAAAAAATACACACATAACTCTGAGGCAAGAGCCAGGCCAATGCCAAGGTACACAAATCGTCATCCAACAATCACATTATCTCCGCTCGAAAGAAGTAAACAGCAAAAATAAAACCCAAACAATTGTTAAATATTGTGAAATTGTGCGCCAAAAACTACATAACTGGGCGTGTTCGGCATGTATGTGATTTCTAAATATTTGCTTTCGCTGTGCGATGTTAAATCAGTTGAACTACGTTTCATGAATTCAATGTTCAAATGTGAAATCAGTAATTTTAATTTTTTTTATTTTTCTTGTTCAGATGGGGATTCTTTGGCGACTGAATTTTATTTCACTGTTCAGGCTCTTATACTTTGTGCGACTTTGGTGTTTGGTCTTTGTCTGCAGTATCAGGGGCCTGATATTAAGTCTTTATTCTGTTATCACGGATTAAAATGTGAATCCTCTTCCCATCATAATTGCACACCGAAAGCACTCAATGTCTCTGACTGAACCAAAGTTTATAACAGAAAAAATAAAAGAGAAGTGAATAAAAGAGAAAAACATTTCTCCAAACTGAAGACCAAAGACACATTCAGAATTGATGAAAAAACCTTATATACGGATGATCCGCATTTAAAATGGGCAATAAATTTTATGTATATCGGTGATCGGTGCTCTGGCCATTTCACAAATTAAATGCCAAATCAATGAAAATAAAACACGGAGCCTCAAAATGAATGAGAGAGATGACAAAATCAAATCTGAGGAAGATTCAAACACCTTCGATTATTAAGAACACTGTGCCCTGTGGCTATTGTTGTTGTTGTTGTTGTCGATGTTGGCCGGTTGTGTTAGCGTCAACTTTTTATCATTTTGCATGTAAAATTTCTGTTTCGATGGTCATATAAATTCTTCGCTGATATTTTTTTTTTTGCAACATTATTTTTGCTCGTTTGTCTTTTCTTTCTCATTCTGTATTCTCGACGTTATTTCATCCAGTCGGTCAGCCGGTGGATATTTATTTATGCATATATTGGGTGGCTAAAATTATAAACGCGTTAATATAAAACTAATTTTGGCATTTCAAGCATTTTTATTTCGCAAAATGGAGTATTTAATGTTTTTAGCCACAGAAAACACACATGATACACATACAAAAAACAAACTGGACGCAGATAAAGCATTTGAGCTATTCAACTAAAGCAGCACTTGGATTAAAAAGAGCATAGTTTATATGAATGAGAAAGGAAGAAGAAAATATCACGAAGCACAAATGAAACGAACTGACAACAACGATAACAAATCGGATCCAGTCCTATAAGCCACTTAATATGTTTGTCATATTTACTCGTTCGCAGCCATTGGAAGTCATCGGCGACAACTTTTTCCACACGCTCACACAAATACATGCACTTATTAAAAATATACATATTTAAATAGTATTGCTTTTCATAAGAGATCTTTCAATTCCATTTTAGTTCTTTGGACGTCGTGCATATCGATATTTGGATTTTAAATTGAGATTTTTATTATTTTGACGTTGTTCAAACTAACGCATACACAATTTTTTTTAATTATTTGACTGGTTGACTGTTGTTTAGATTTAATCAATTCTATCGTGTGCTTTTTTTGATTTCATTTTTGGTTCTGGTTTGCTGTCTTCGTTATCGTTTTGATGATATTTTTCATAATTTATTTCACTTTACATTATGGTGTTAGTTTTGATTATAATTTCCATAGTCTCCGCAACCGGTTAATGTGTAACAATGAGCGCAAAACCGATTAAGCGCATAAGTGAAAAATCAGTGAGGATTGAGTCCATATTAGAAATGTCTTATCGTTATTTGATAATCTGAAGCAATCAACAATTAACAAGAATCGATACTAGTGATATCTGAAAAGCTTTGACATCGGACCTTGGAAACATGTCTTACTTTGCAAAAATAAAGAAAAAAATAATTACTAATTATACAATATGGGTGATGGGTGCGCACCAAATCCTGACAATCGCTTATTCTTAGACAACAAATAAATCATAACAAAATAATATCAATATTAAATATTTTCAAAAATGGGAAAAAAGAAAATCGATGCTAATCCATTGCACATGTTTGCCAAAAATCTGGTGCTGTTTTTCATTGCATGTCCAATGTCCAATGGATATATATTTGAAAGTGTTGTCAAGCTAAGCCAGGCCAAGCCAAATCAAGCAACATGATTTAACTTTTCCTCGTTCTATCATTTGTTCCCATTTTGGGATGTGATATTACTCATGAATCCAACACAGGACAAATTTTGTTTTCCCCATAGTGCGGTCCCCGCATATTTTTCAAATGTACGGATCAAATCATATGAGAGGATTTTCCCATTTTCCAAAGCCGATTTGCTAAATTTAGACTTTTTAGTCTTTGCGTACTCAGAATGTTTAAAAGAAAGCTGAAGTCAATAGTCCGTTTTCAACATTTTACTTCGAGTTTTCCTTACGTTTTTTACCTTCACCCTGTGTAAGCGCTCTTCTTCGCCTCTGATAAAAGGCGAAGGAAAACAATACGATACGGGAATGCTTTTTTTGCTTGCTTTTACTTTATAAAAGGGAGCTATTGAGCGCTGACTTGAGCCTTCTGAGCACTGGAACATTGAACACACATCTCGCTACATTTTTGTTGATGAAATGAATTTCTGAACATGTTCATGGAGAAAGTACAACGAAACCACCTATTTATTGATAATTTTTCGCCGTTTAAACCGATTTTTTCGCCGCTGTTGCTCTAATGGCTGAACAAAATATACTTTAAGATGGGATGAACGATGAGAATGAAATTGATTTAATTTTTAAGGCGGATGACTTATTATGTCTTTTCATTATATATAATATTAATATAAATGCGTGTGGGTTCGAATTACTTTCCAATTTTTTCGTCGTTGTTGCGATGAATCTGAGGAAGACTTTCTCGTCCCCTTTTTTCTTTTTTGGAAACTAAAAATACGTGAGGCGAACATTAGCAGTTCATTGCTAAACGCGCACATCAGGGATTAAACAAAAAAAGCTGAATGAATAAAAATTGATGAGAGAGTTGAACCGTTTTTCTCATTCCTCGAACATTTTTTCATTGATTATTGTTTATCTTTCGGTGATATGGCATTGAAGAGAGGGGGCAGAAACTAACAAAACAGTACCCAGGCACCAGCTTATAAACATTATCGGCAAACTCTTAAAATTTTTCAAATCATAATATGATATGATAATAATTTTTAGTCTAGTCCCTTTTCATCCCTACCCATTACCCATGCATCCAAGCACCCAAGCATCACATTATTTTATATTAAGAATGAAAATAATGGAAACAAGAATGGTTCTAAGTTCCACTGTAAATTATATTTAGTTTATTATTCATGAGCGTTCCGAATGGAACCAAATTTCCCCATTACAAATCTAAACGATATCCAATTCGTTTCGTTTAAAAGAGCAATTCATTCATAAATTATATGCAAAAACTGAGATATTGTTGATGAGAAATTAGAATGTCACATGCACGTCACTAAAATAAAAAATTAGTCAGAATAATAGTCAGATTAAGCCATTCAAACCAAATCAAACGAAGCAATGCGAGTCTTGAACTTTCAATTTAAATAAGTGCACGGTTTAATGTAATTTGAATTAGTGGAACCGACATAAAAGTACACACACATGCGCACACGCACATGCACGACTTCACATTTAGCACAAATGTGGAGGACATTCAACCAAATCAATATGTGTTTCGCTCAAAATGCGTAAATTTGATTATGGTAATTATTTATTGTAAAACAAAATGGGTTGAGAATGGAATGCTTCGAATAATGAATTTCTAATGTGAATTATGATTGAAATTGGGCAACTGTAGCGGATCCCAAACGAAGCCCACTTGAAGTAACAAAAATCAAGCCGCAAATAAAGCGCATCAACCCAGTGTTGATGTTCATTGGATATAGGTTTGGATCATTGAGACTTCAAGGGGAACGCAGAATTGATGAATTGCTGGACTTGATTCCTTTCTCAATTATCGGAAATCACTAAACCAAAATATACCGTCAAAGGTGTCGCTTTGTCGCTTCTTATGAACATCATCAATATGTTGACAAATAAACTTGCGGAATTTTGATTTGAAATGAACGAATGAGATGCCAGATTAAGCAGCAGGTCGCCAGATTTTTATTATTATTGTTATGAAAGTTGTGACAGAGGCCACAATCCGAGAGATTAGCCAGTAATATAAGAGGATATAATTTAATACAAATAGTACAAATCGTAAACATAGAAGATATAATAATTATTGAATAAAAGAAGAAAAATCTTGTTTGTGTTTTACGTTTGCATCAATCGAAAGCGACAACTATGAAAGAAAAAGGCTCATTCCTGGCTGAGAAATTTAATACGCAAGTAAACACAAACAATGATCCGAATCGGTATTTGATCGTTAAATGAATACACATAAAATGCATGACAAACTATTGCACTAATTTTTCGGTTAAATGAAGATAAAAGCATTCATCCCACATCCCAAACACAGGTTACCTGCTATTGTTATAGAAATTGTAATAGAAAAGTAAAACAAGAGAAAGCATTGGAATTCGTTGTTTTTTTCGCAATTTCATTGCGCATAAAATAGAGAATGAAAAATCCATTATACAATTTTGATTACAGATTTATTTTACGGGAATTCTTTGAATCTTGAATTGTGATGCTGGCACTGAATATCTGGCATATTTTCCCAAACAATTAAAATAATAATTGAAACTTGTTAATGCAATCTTCTAGTAATGAATATAAAGTGGAAGGAATCCTCCTCCAGCTCAATGAAATTCCAAGAGAAAATTTATCGAGAAATGTAACAAAGCCCCGAAAAATGAGAATAATAAATACCCAAAGAATGAAAAAACAAGGTTTGAATTACAAATGGTTTTGCTGATCCAGAATACCTAACGAGTTCTCCATCGAATTTCGAATTAGTTCGATTGAAATCTAAGCAAACAAATAAATAATAATGAATAATTTTTCGGTGGAAAAAGAGTAGGAAAAAAGAAACGATTTTTGCATTCATTCATCATTGGCAAAAACGTTTGGGCGTCATCGATTCAAGGAAAGATATTAATCAAAATTTCCTCTTCTTCTTCTCTGTCCCTCATCTTTACTTCTTTAGCTGTTTTCTTTCGTACGCGATACCTTCAGCTTTGTTAATTTTTTTGAACTAAAGAGTAGAAATGATCCGAGAAAAGGATACCGAAAAAATAAAACGAATATTTTTCACCTTTTCGTTAGCTTGTTTTTTGATTTCTATTTCATTTGTTGGAAATAGATGGTGTGCGCCGGTTTATCAATTATGTTGAGCATCAGGTTGAAGCAGGAGGTATTTGATGATTTGATTCATTTGAACCTCATTCAAAGTCAACCAAACAATTACGGGCAAATCGTCATAATTTAGGTTCAGATTTTTCATTTCCTCTCTCTGGTTGTTTCATTTCGATTCCCTTTTTTGTTTCCTTCTTTTGACAGAAAACTAACGATTTTGAAAAATTTAAACAAAAGAAAAGACAGCGAAATTGAGAAGAAAGAAAAAGAGAGAGAGACACGAGAAAATGCAATCAGTAAGGAGAACCAATTTTTCGGATTCCTCAAGATTATAGCTATTGTTTGGGGTTATTTGCTTTACTAGATACTTAATATCGTTTGCTGACTTATATTTCCATCCAAATATGTTGTGTGTCTTTGCACATTCGTATCATTCAGAAAATGATGTTCAACGTCGTTTAAAAATGTCGATGGAAAACAAATGCACAATGTACATTTGGCATCGATGGGTAAGCACATGGCATGAAGGTGATCAATTTGAAATTTTGATTGTTTTTTCGTGAAAACGCGTATGTTTTATTGGTTTTATTTATGAAAGATCCCGATATCATTATCAAAACATAATAATTATTCACTCGCGCCGTGTGCCAGAAGCTCTTGCTATCAGACAGACCAAGAAAACCCTCGTTTATTGTGAACCATTTTTTGTCTGTGTGGGGCAAAGGACGGAACAATTTAATTGGACTGTAAAAAAACCAGGATAATAATTTTATCCTCATAATTCTTTACTAAATCCATCCGGTCGCCATTCAAGCATATCGAATACATACTTTCAACAACGGCCTCATTTAGCTACTTAAACAAATTCTTAATTATTATAGTTTTGAAATCAAATATCTTATTTCAACTAGTTTTGACCTTTTCGAGTCGGCGCAGTGTTATTGCAAATACTTTTGGGATCTTTTGCCATTTTTCTGTTAATTGTTCCATCATCCATTTCATTCATGGATAATCGGCAGTTATCGGTTTGGTTGCTTGGAATTCTTCTCAATAAATATTCCGGTTTAATTTTTTATCCGTTCGATTGGAATAACCAAGGCTCAGATTTCATGATAAACAACTCGTATTATATCAATTTCGACTTTCGACAATATGAAAAATTTATCTCTCTCATCTTCAAATGAGCATTGAGCGTCTAGCGCTGAGTGTTATGCGTGCATAGTTCATGGAATTTTTAGCTCTTTTTCTCCTTTTATTCACTTCGAGGAATTGAAATCGTCGTTCGGCTTTATTTAGTAGCAGCAATAATGTGTTTGTGGTTATTTGTACAGGGGAGTGTGTTCAATCTTCAGTGTTCAGGTATACCTGAATATATATGCTATAGATGCATATCGATGAAGGAAAGAAACAGAACGATGCAGCATTGTAGATGCCGATCAACACCAGATTATCGGAAAAATGGTCATTAATTTATCACTGATGCTGAAAAAATCAACAAATAATATTAATGCAAACACAAAAATTCATACCCACAAAAATTTTACATCGCAGCGAGGAAAGAAAAGAGAAGATAAAAAACAAACGATACCAAACCGGCAACCAGAGAAATGAAGAAAAATTATCTAAAGAAAAATATTGAATTAATATATCATCACATTCATCTTCGAAGTCGTTTTTATGCCGTTTGGTCGATAGGTTTTTCATCATTTATTTTCTTCAATAGGCCCTTAGCGCTTAGCACCGAATGTTGAGCCCATAGGTTTTGTTCTTCATTCGTCGTTCTTGTTTCGGTGGTTTTGGTTCGACATCAATTGCTAAGTGCAAAGTCTATAATTTGTGAAAAATGATGTGCTCGATGCATGATGCATTCTTTTTTATCATTGCGCCTCAAAATCGGAATGAAACGATCGACTTACGAAATTTGATATGAAATTTGATGATTCATTAAGCTTTGGAAAGACTGAACGATCTTGTCGTTTCGATCGATTGCATGTTCAATTTCGTAGGAAATTATTCGATTGTTTAAATATATGTTTGAATGAATATCCAATTCCATAGATCTCTCAATCCAAGAATATTATTAATAATGTTTTCATTCTTTTTTCATTTCAGGTGCTGATAGCCAAATATCGATAAAAGAAAACACAGAGAAACAAAGAACCAACGAAGAAGAAACGTTAAGAATTCTGTCAAAAATGAATACAAGTAAACAAGTGCAATAAACGAATATTTTTGAAGAAATCTAATAAACAAACAAACCCCGGCAAATGTAGGCAATCAATGAAAATCTGTGTTATATTCATCTGTCATTTATTACACACGACAAAATTCGATTATAAAATAGTCTTTCATATAAAATACGTCAATAAAACAGAAAAGATAAGCGAGCACTATCAGCACATAAGCAGAAAGAACGTATTCTTAATTTTAAAGATTATGAAAATGGATCTCCAGTCACATAAGGCTGAACAAAAATAAAAAACAAATAAACAATTCATTCAATTCACACAACGCATCTTATTAATTTAATCTCAAATGTGAAAATCGAATAAAAATGTTTCAAGTCAAAATATTTGTAACAAAAACTAATCATTTTGTGCCGATTCGGATGAAAATTTAAAAAAAGAGGGAGAGAGAGAAAGTAGAAAATGAGCCAATATGTCCGTGTTAAACATGTAAATCAGTCATTTCGTATGTGAAAAAAGAAGAGAAAAAGACAATCAGAGAGCCGAAGAGTGAGGGTGATCGAAAGTCATCGTCGATGCAGAAGACGACAAAGACTTGAAGAATAATCCATTTTGCAAATTAAGTCGAACATCAACCGAATCAACAGTTATCGGGTTTGTCGGCATACCACAAACACTAAAATAAAAAGAAGTGAAAAAAGAAATAAAAACGATTTAAAATATCTACATTGCAAACAGTGTTTGTGAGTGTATGAACACGAAAAAATCATGAGTGATATTCTGAAGATAAAACAAAATTTAAATTTTGTTTGTACGTAAAACTTTTTTAAACAATTCAAGGAACCAGACCAAAAACAAACAACAACACAAAACACAAGAAACTGTGTCATCATCAATACTTATTAAAAAAAACCATTTGCTTTTTATGTCAAACGATGTAAAACGCATTCGAATCAAATGAAAATAAAAACCTCTTTTTTTCGAAGAGAAATTGAAATAATAAAAAACGAAATTTTTTCTTGATTGAAGGGGAAAGCCAAAAGTAAAACATCAACAATAATATTAAAATATAAAGCGGGGAAAAGAACGGCCAACGTATTTTAAATACGAAATTTAGGAAAGATATTAGTGCGTTACAATTAATAGCCCGTCTATTATTGGTTCATAGTTCCGTGCATTTCTTTGCTTTGTTTTTTTGCTAAAAATTTTGCTACTCAAATCAGCTTTAAAATTAACAGCAATAACAACAAATCATTTTATCAAGAATAAAACAAATAAAT
The DNA here is from genome assembly GCA_000149185.1 of Mayetiola destructor. NCBI lineage: Eukaryota > Metazoa > Arthropoda > Insecta > Diptera > Cecidomyiidae > Mayetiola > Mayetiola destructor. The sequence goes on from GL501511.1 coordinate 278,668, forward strand.
CGGTGTAAAAACCGATCAAAACAAAGAAAAAATTATGCCTCACAATTCACAAAACGCCGGTGCTACAGTCGGTCTTAGCAATGGTGTCGGTTTATCGACAAATGGTGGTACGGGCATCGGTGGCACAACTACATCAGCTGGATCATCATCGCCCGGTGATGATCTTGGAAGCACAGATGAAGTTAAAGTATTCAAGGATGAAGGAGAACAGGAGGAAATTTCATCACAAAATTTATTAGAAGAGAAATCAAGTCTGATCGATTTGACGGAAAGTGAGGTAAGGCTCATCCAGAAGAACTCTATTTTTGGAACCGGAATATGTACATCGTATATTGGATGGAATTTAATTGTCTTTGTGTACACAATTTGCAGGAAAAAAGCGGAAAACCACAATCAAGACAGGAACAAGGCTCTGTTTTCGGTAAGTTGAGTTTTGGATTCCACCTTCAAGTCTACCAATTACAGTAAATAGTATTGTAATGATAAACATCATCTCAATTGATTATTTTTTCTTTTGCAGGCAAAGTTGATACACATAATAATTTATTCAATTATATCTCACTACCGTACTCGTATTCAAATGGAGCTGCTGCATCAATGGTAAGTTTCCATTATATTTTTTTCTGCTTTTTTGTTATTCAAAATCGACTGCGAATGAATATGAATTGTGAATTATTATCCAAATCGATTCCGTGATCAATGATTTTCATAAAATTATTTTTATAAGTTAAATTACATACTACCGAAAGTGTGCAGGAGTGTCTGTGGATAGTTGAGATAGAACGAAATATTTTCAGTATTTAATACATTCCATTAATGTTGAATTGAAAAATAGCATTGTATGCGAACATCAAGCACATGCATCTCAAATGCGGAATAGTTCACATTCCCATTGCATTTTACGTGTGTGTTAAGACCTTTCAATAATTTAATATTAATTTACAATTAAAATATGCTCGATTTCTTCTCTACAGTATCCACAATCCACACAAACATACACACTCTATCGGTAGCCGTACACGAAACGGAGACTATTCGTTATTAGCTATTAGCAGCTTAGGCATTTTCGGAAGCTTGGGAATTTTAATTTAAAAAAGGAAACAACAAGAATTCAATCGTTTGCTACACAGAGCTCAGAAAACCGATGCCTATTAAAATGAGTTTAGTTTTTCAAATGATAAAAGGAATGAAGAACAAAAATTGAGGAATGAAAAAGGCATTCAATTCAGTGTTGTTAGGCATATTTCAGGAACGGACGTACGTAGAGTAAAGCCTCTATAAAAGAACCAATGCTGTCATAGCCCGATCGGTTCACAAAGTTCATGACCCAGAAATCCCAACCCAAGATCATATCGGTCATAGATTTGAAATTAAATAATATGCATAAGCTAGCTGGTCAGATCAATTAAATTTTTTTCTGTTTACGACACTACGTTTTCAACTATGAACGATGAAATGAATGAATGACAACTACAAACCTTCCCTTTTACAAATACCATTTCATTGAGATGTGAATCTTTTTTGGGCCATCGCTTTCCTCTTTTTCAAAACCAATCGATAAAATGTAAGTATAATACGTCGTCATTCGCGACAAAAGATTATTAAATCAATCAATAAACAAGAATGAAATTACCATATTGTCAGATAGCGATTCATTCTATCCGTCGTCACACACACATTTACAATTTTTCTCGTTCAAAATTAAAAGAAATAAAATAATATCAATTCGGCAATGCGTTGAAAATTGAAGGCCAATTTGGCATTTTCGGTATGTGAGACCACTTTTAACTCACTCATTTTTATGTATTTCATTTCTTCGCCATCTTCAACCTTCATCTTCGTCTTTGTGTTGTACACATAATTTGTGATCAATTTCATCGGAAAACACAACAACATGTGCATGGTATGCATAGAAACGAGATGAAAATGCGTGCGAATGTAAATTTGAATTTGTAAACATCAAAAACAAAATAAAAAGAAAATTCATTAGAAAAATAATAACTGTGCAATTGCAATTTTGGATTGCAAAATTGTTTCTCTTCGGAAGGCAGCCAATGTAGCAACACAAATGGTGCAGTGGACTCTGAAATATGCTCCCATTCAGAGCCACGTCGTACATCGTTGTTCGTGTGTGTATGTGTATATTGAACCTATGACTCGCGTCCGCATATTTCATTTTCGTTTGCGTTTTAAAGAAAAAAAAACTCTGAAATACATCAAAATGACGTAATGCGCTCCCATTTGACTTAACTTAGCAGAAAATGATCTATAGCACAAAATGCAATTGTGTAATACTTAACGCACTGCAATGCTCTTTACTCGATGATGAACAAGAGCAAAAAAAAAACACAGCACATTTAAATGCATATAATAGCAGTTTGATCACCACCTGCATTCAAATGATTCAAAGAATGAATGAATCGATTCATTTAACACTCAGCACTCGGCTGCATGAAAGCAAAGAAGGAAAGAAAGAGTTGGATTGCAGCGGTGTGATTTCATTCAATATTTTTTCGAATTTGCCAACGAGATAGGCGAAATCATCCATATTCATTTTATACATCCCAATAATCATTACACTATACATTTTGTTTTTCGTTTGATGCATAACGGAACGGAGAAACAAAACTATCCTGGGCGAATAAAAGAAGCAAATTGGCGAATGTAGAACGAAAAGGGCGAGATTGTTAATCTAAAACATCGATACAAAGCAAATCTCTTTCTTTATCGATGATCGTTTATTCTTTTGGAATTTCAATGAATATTAGAATGTTCAATGCGCTCAATAACACTACACTTCTTATTGTATAATAGTTCTTATTTCTATCTCCGACGAACTGAACCAAGATACATTCGTTATTTCTCGAGAATAATCAATTTGATTACCATTTACGATCATTTTTTTTCTTTCTCTCTCTCTCTCTTTTTCCCCTTTTCATTCCCGTTGATTTTTCATAGAGAAGAATAAAACAAAAGTCGAGTAAATTCGTTTAAAATACAACGTTTTATTATTGAAGCAATAAAAAAAAATTGAATCGAAAAATGCGTTTTGTGCAATTAAAACTTTGTGTTGAATCAATCCAAATTTACAGAATCATTTTTCCTCCCTCTTTATCGCACCTTTAGCCTCTTCTATCTCTTTCCTCATCTCTCCGTCATTTTCAATAGAAAAACATTTCATAATTATTCGTAGAAATCCCAATCCGATTAGATAGCTTAACTACCGACCGCTGACTGCCCTTCGATGAAAAAATGATAGCAGCAGAATAGTTAATTTTAGCTATTTTTCTTCTTTTCTTGACTCCATTCCCTGACCCCGAGCACCGAGCATTCTCTATGAATCTTTCTTGTGATGAGAACATTTCGTTCTACTCATTCTTTCTTTCTCACAACGGAAAGAACAAAAGCTAACTTTTTAGTTATGTCAATGAATGGGTTATCGGGTGTGGAGTGCATCACTGATTGGTCAATGGTCATGTTTAATTTGATAAATATTGTATCTTCTTTTTCACTTTGTTCAATGGTTGATTCATGTTGATTTCGTGATGCCCATAGCCCACAGCTCACGTTGCTCACAAGTTTTGAGTTTTAAGAATGAAGATGAAAAAAAAAATATTTGGAATAATACAATTTTTAATTATGAATATGGTCGCACTATTTATCAATATCTTCCATCAATCATCATGCAACAACCAAGATATTGCTATCTATTTACAACAGTTTCGAATAAAAAAAGCAAGAGTTCCATAGGCGAAACAAAAATAAGAGAAAAACAAGGCAGGACTCAATCGTATCGAATTCAAAAATATGCACCACAGGCGGTACCAGACTTAATAGTGTTATAAAAAACTCATCGTTTTCAATCGATCCGAATTAAAGGTATAATTTTTTTGAAAATTTTGAGACATTTTGAAAAAATCACAAAGATCCATTGTAACCTAAAAAATCCGTTAAATTTTACCGAAACCTGAGTTTTAGCATTATAGAGCACAGCAGGTGCCTTCCAAATCAGGAACAATCATTGGAAAAACTCATAATTTTTATTTATCTTGATAAAATTCCAAAAAATTCTGTTGAAATTTCATAGAATTCCTGAAAATCCACTAAAACCTGGATTTGCCTCCGTGGAGCACAGCTAGTGGCCTCTTAGTGTGAAAGCATCATGGGAACTTATGACAGTTTCCATCAGGCCTGATGAATACCCAGAAATTCCTTATAAAATACTATTGGACCTTAAAGGAATCCATAAAAATCAAGAAAAACCAGGATTTTGACTCCTTGGATTACAGCTGGTGCTTTCGCATTATTATAAGACACTTTTCCCGCCCAGATTCTACCTTAATCTAAAGTTTCAGATCGATTGCAATTCAGGAAGCTAGTTAGAAAGTGAGAAGAGGAAGAGGAAAAAACACCAAACGTAGTAATGCTCCTTGTGGTGCATAAAAACCGTACATAGTAAACACGATACTGCTAGCACTGAATGGACACATTAAATTATAAATTGATTTTTGATTCGTTTATCGCATAAGAGAACAGACGATAACGCAAAGCGAAAAAAATATGTGAAGAACTGAAAAAAATAATAATAACAACTGCTTTAGAGGAACGGGGCATTCATATCATAATTATATTCAATGCTCAATATCCAATTACGAATGCCAGTTGCTCGTCATAATTCGTCCCATTATTAAAGATGATAGGATAATAAGGGCAAAAGCACCAATAATTACAGATTTATCAATAATAAATTCAGTAATGTCAAGCCTTAACAGATTCATTATTGCTTCGGATTCAATTTATTATTTGTAAATTGTATTCATCAAGTACTATATATGCTGTCAAAATTTCTCGTCACTTTGGAACACCAGCGCCTCTACATTCAGATAAATTTCACTAAAAAGATGCTCACGTACGAAACGTAACGTCATATATTTCGTTTTGTTCACTGGTTATATTTATATTTTAATACTTTTTTTAGGTATACATAGAGGCGCTGATGTGTGCGATGTACGAATTCAATTCTATTGTTCTATATGGGGTATATAAAGTACTTGGTATTCATGTTTTTTGTTGTTTTAGTTGTTCGCTTCATTTTTCAATTTTTATTTTGAATAAATTAATGGAAAATGCGTGTAATGTATAATGCAAAATAAGATAGAAATTGTTAATTTTCTACATAAAGTCATTTTCTAATATGATGGCATGCAAAAAATCAGCTCTTGAGTAAACATCAATTCGAAATTACTATTCATATTGGTCACAATTTGTTTAACAGGACTCGAGGCTTAACGAACGAGAAGACTCATTGCTCATGGCTGAGGCGCAAATCTACTTAAATATGCCGTTTTCTCAGATTTTAATTGTTTGACTTGCTTTATCGTTTCTTTGCCAATGTGAAAATTCTTTATTATTGATATAAAAAAGAACGCCAATGAAATGCCAATTAAATGAGTAATAACATGAAAAACTGAATGCATGGCCTAATGCTTAAGATGGCTCTATGACGGTTCACTTTCAAATGCTTCGAAGCTTGAAGCTTTTTTATTTTATGTGCTGCCGTTAATATGGTTGTTATTGTTGTTGTTATTTCGACTATTTCTAAACAAAAATAATGCAATTATTGTATTCGCGTCACATTCCCATACTGGTAACTGACAAAACAAAAAACAATAAAGAAAGATGATAGAGGAAAGAACAAAAATGGCTTGCCGTTACTTAAATCATAATCTTTGAAGAGTTATTATTAAATTCAAGATCAGCTGTGATCTGATTAGAAAAAAAAATGGTGAGAGATGCAGGGCATGTCTGCGTATGAAATAATAATCACACAAAATTGATTTCATTGATGTTAAATTAAACAAAATGATGAAATGATCGGTAATCAATAGGATAAACGTTCAATTGAAATAATGTTTCAAGTAGACCGTAGTCAATTGCCACAGTAAAACGAAGTAGTTACCAGGCTATTTAATATTTACTGATCAATCATAATTACCCAATGATCAACGATCAACAATCTCAAACAGTTCATTCAATTTATAAATTCATGAATGAAAATAATGATTTTTCTTTTGCGTTTTGTGCAGACGGTCAGCAACGGTAGCAGGCAAGAGAATATACAAGAGTGAAAATCACCACATAGTCATATGGTGCATGAATTAATGTGATTATTTGTAATATCCATTTTATTCGTGATGATTTTGACAAATTCGAAACCAACGAACTATTCGAAATTAGAATACTCCGTGTGCCAATGAAGTGGTTCCACTTTTTATATTTCATTAATTTACTATATATTATTTGCTGAATTCGGACTGAAAGAAAAAAAAATGATTATAAAACACATTTTGATATCTGGATCTTGTTTCGATGACAGAGACGATATACAAATAAATAGATGGATCGTCTGATGAATAATACACAAAAACATGAAAATCAAATTAAAAGACACAGGCTATTTACAGTAAAAAAACTTTGAATAGCAGAATTTCCCTATTCCGAGTCAATAAATGCAATTCGACAGTCAAAATATTCGTAAAGATTGTGGAATTTGCTGAAAAATGAAAAATAATATGATATTTCACTTCATTTGAGGTTATGATAATAATATAAGCACTATTATTATTTTCTTAAGAGAGATATTGAGATGGGAATATCGGCACGCAAAGGAGACGGCGAAGAGGCAAGTGGGTCTGATGTTGGACTGCAAATAGCAACATTTCGCTTTTTTCAGTCACTCAAAAATGACTTGACTGTAAATAGTATAATTTCGCTATTCACAATTTTAGTGACTGTGAATAGCCCGCGCCGAATTGAAAATAATATGATTCGTATGCGATTGACATATTGGTCATCAAAATTCAGTGCATGAATCATTCATGCGGTTACTCTCAGTGTGTTGTTGTGCTCTTTTTTTATCGTTATAATTTGATCTATTCACTTCTCATGCTGAACACTGAACACTAAACGCAACAGTGAATCAAATAAATAAATTAAAAGTGAAATACAAAATAGAATTCCAAACAACACGCAGACACACACACACACATACACACACAAACTGAAATAACGATGACGAGATGTTGTAAAAATCAAAGGAGAAGGAAAATGGTGTGCATTCGTCATATAATAATATAAATTCGTTTCCACGACAAATGAAAAATGGAGAGTGTGTCTTTTTTAACACTTCATTATCTCATTCATTCCAAAGTACAAACGTTTGAAAAATGCAAATGCGATTTAAATCATTTTTTTGGATCGGTTTGCTTTATTAAAGAAATAAAAAATGTGCGCAAATGAGTAAGCAAGTGGGACACCGATCTTCGATCGTCGATCGCGACTATAATATTCCCATCAAATAGTGTCATATCATCAAAATAGCGATTCGAACCGTTCAATGGTTGGCATAAAATAAAACGTCGAAACCGATCAATAGACGAAATAGTGGGAAAAAAGAGTCGCCATTCAAAAGACATTACATATTTACCTATAAGACACTCGACATCAACAATATGTGGTGTCGTTGGAAGGTTTTCCGAAATATTTCATGCGCTATAATTTACTGATAAATTACATTAAGATCGTGTGCGCACTTTCTGCACATAATTAGCGTATAAATCAAGCGATTAGTTGTTAGCACAATTGTGCTGTTTTTTTTCTCAATGATATAAAGGTGAAACGAAAAATATGAATACATACATGTACATTTTACTTATTGAGCCTAGACGAATATGTTGTTAGCTGTGATGCCGGGCCGAGCCAAAGCTGAAAGCGATTAATAAAAATTGGAAATTCCATTTGCAGTTTTAGTCATTGTTTGATATTTTTTCCGTTTCGTTTGTTTCTTTTGGAATTTTGAATTTCTTTTCAAATCATATGCAATATTAGACTAGTAAAGTTGTAATAGCTCAAAGCTCAAAAACGCACTCATGTCAATGGAACTCTCGAATTTGTGTATAACATCCAAGTGTTCACCACAGCCATAAGAGTGAAGTGCAATTCAGGCAGGCAAGTAAGCCTATCGACTACCAAATATAAATGTCATAAAATGTAATGGCAAATAGTTTTCTACTGTCACGCCGATAAAGAAACACGGTTGGACGGACGGGCAAATGTTCAAAATTGGTTGGTATTTGTTACGAAGTTTATGAATATTGAATATATTATATGTGCACTTAAAACTTGTTTAGGACCCGCAAATACACACCGCAATTAAGTCTGAAAAATTGTGTAGATATTTATTATTTGTATTACAATCACTGAGATGGCTGGCCGACTGACTGCCTCATTTTCTTTAATTGACTACACACTACACACTTCACAAACATCGTTCGTTTGCCAATGCATTGCACTCTCTGCATGGGCACATGCAATCGATTCTAAATAAACCAAGCGAATCAAACATTTGGAAGTTATAAGTTCCAAGACAGAAAAGACAAAATTAAATTGAAAAAGGAACGCAACAACGACAATAACAAAAAATGATTTATTATAAAGAATATATGTGGAAAGATCAACAAACCTGACTTTTATTAATTCACAAGGCATCAATCGCACGTATATCTAATACGTAAATTCAAATGGTGTAATGCGATTTTATGACATTCCATTAGAATTGACTTTTTGGACCGACAACAGTGTTTAAAACACTCGCCACCATTTCAAATAAGCCAAACGACGGACAGAGAGAGAGAGAGAGAGAGAGAGAGAGAGG
>GL501511.1:304765-323325 GCA_000149185.1 Mayetiola destructor
TAGAGATTTTACTGTAATATCATTTGGCAGGCCAATGACGGTGCTTCTAAGATCTCCCCTCCTCACATGATACAATTAATAAATAATTATTTTCATTCAAAGTGGATTTGATTTTAGGCATATTTCACAGTTCACATTGACTTTAAAACCATAGTAGTTCAGATTCATTTTTGCTCGAAGAACATATTTTCATCTAGTAGTCATAATTTTTTTGAAATGTATAAATATGACATTATTTTGAAATATAAAATAAGTTCATAATGACTCTTATTACTGAACACTCCTGTGTCCTATACATGTGTATAATGTATATTGAATGGAAATAATCACTCATTCCGATCAAAAAAATCTGATTGACGTTTGGTGATCATCTCATTTTGCAAATACATTTAAAAACACCATTGGCAAATAATATCGTCTCATTTCATCGATAGAATGAATGTCGACAACAAAAGAGTACATGAATTGATAAACATACAGATTTAATACAATAGTCGTGTATCGACTATAACATCGTATTATACTTGTAGATCGTGGCACCATTGAAAACCGCATTATTTGTATTTTTGTTGTGAATGCATCCATCGAAAGATGTAGATTTCTATTTTATGAATTTTTGATGACAAGATCCGAATGGAGACCATTCTCGGAGAGGAAAAATGAATTAATATTTCGATCAATTTCAATGGAAATTCCTTTCTGATTCGTGTACAGTGTACACTATACACTATACACTAAACACTAAACACACTATCCAATCCAATGGAATAATAGAACAGGGAAACTCGTCGATGGTCGTATTGTTTGCTCACACTATGAAAAGCGGTAAATAAGATGATGAACGATGAAGAAACTAAACGCATATAACGAAATTGAGTGCGAATACGAGTATGAGTACGAGTGCATGCTGTGTGTTGTCAGCTTCGAGGGCGGGGGAAAGAAAATTCGTTCCATTTCGTTTAAGTACTATATTTTCTGATTCGATTTATTATTTAATACAATGAATGTGTGTGTTCATCGTGCATTGTATACATAGTGCATAAAGAACGAAAAGTATTATCTGATTGGACAATGGAGGAAGGTCAACGACTATTTTGGACAATGTCTAATGTTCTCGGATAATTTGCTAATGTCTTATGTTTAATGTTCAGTCAGCCAATCGGATTTTTTATCAGTATTTTACCTTATGTTCAATTCCTATTCATTATATTTGTTTATGTTTAAACGTTAAAACAAATAGAAAAGGATTCCCTCTCAAGAAATTCTACTTAATATTTAATGAAAAAACATATTTTCTCATTGATAATAATAATAAATATTATTGTTCGGATTCGATGGGAATAATTTTTCTCGAAAAATATCCTTTCGTTTTAAATCGATGTTCAAGTAAATGAATGCTCTTATATTTTGAATACCAAATGCGTGTATGCAAAAAGAGCCTTTGTTACTATAGACGCTCGTAAGATCTGGAATAATTCACGGTCTTGTTTATTTTTCTCGAAATATTCGAAGAAAAAAAGAAGAAGAATTCATCTGATGTTCATCATGTTTTCATTATTATTTTAAAGCATGGTATGGCTTATTATGATATTCGATAGATACACATCTCGCACTTCCATCCACCCTCTCAACAAACACTGAAAAATAATACGATATGTAAATGATTTTTCAATTTATTTTCGAACATTGTCATTTTATGTTTAACCATGTTTAATCATTGCAAAATACATTGAAATTAATGGAAATGATTTTATTGACAAGTACAAAGAGCGAAAACACACACTCGAACTTTATCATCTTCAATATTTGCTAGGGAAAATTGAAACAGCGTCATACGAGCTACCAATTTTAATATATAGTATAAAAGCAATACCAGCAGTAACGGAAGCCGCCGAAAAAAGAAAAACACGAACACACATACACATATACACAAGCCGCTTTGAACTTGGGAATGCTGTAAAATTGAAAGACATTTCACCAATAAAATTGTGTACGAAGTTTGAATACATTCGTACACTTTAATATCATAATCCATATAACACGTGTAGCGTTTATTAGCTCACTATGCCATTTTCATAAAATTTTCTTCACTTTTGATTTTTATCATGCGAGTTTTTTCGCCGATTTTGCTTTCATCGAGCATATGTTGTCTCGCTAACATGCACAACTCTCATTCCACATTCCCATGGCTGAAAAATATGCATTTTTTCATCCTGAAATATCGAATCGAATATTTTGTGAACATTTTTCGATTTCTCTCATTCATCAACAGCAGCTAAAATCATCAACCAACCACCATAAAAAACCAATTGCATTGCAGATATATGTATACTTGATGCCTGAGATTGAGCACTGAATACTCATGTATATTTGGAATATTCCACAATGATTAAACTACTCTCGTATCTCGTATGAGTGTGTGGCAATCAAGTCAGCCAATGTACAATTTACAATTCTTCATGTGTGTGTTCGTTATTTTTTTCATCATTTTCGTTCTCGACGACGCAATTTTTTGTTTCATTTCTTTTTCTTGTTCTTCACCCCCATGTGCTTGATTTTCATTTATATATTTTAATTTAATCCATCCCCTCGATACGAAAGAACGAACAACGAATGGGATGCAGAATTAGAGCAGAATAGAGATGAAAAAAAAGACGACCGAAAAAATTTATCGATGAATGGTGGTGATGAACGCGTGCACAGCACGTAACTCTCATTATTCTCGAGCAGAGCAATGGATGTCGATGTCGCCCAACGGCCCTTACTTCATGTAATGGGAAATTTAATAAAATAAACACAGAACGTATTTGCGATTTAAGGTATACTCGGAATTTCAAAAAAAAAAATTGCAATAAAAACCACGAATCAAATTATTTTGTGGAGATAGATTCGCTTTGGGATCCGTACTCCGAACCATTGCTACATGCTTTTTTCTAGTGTTGTATATAAATATATACTACGAACACCAAACACTGAACAATGAACACCAAAGTACACATAGGAGTTTCTCGAATTCAGATTCAGTGAAATGTTATTATGTACCATGAAACTGAACTCTCATTTGCATATACATACAAACCTTCGGCTACCATTTACCATGCTTTATCTTCGTATATGTATTCAATACTCGTTCTGTATCCTGTACACTGTACAAACGATACGTTATGGAATAAGCGATTAACGAATCAATAATAACAACAACACGACAGCAACAACATTTCCAACTAGAGAAAAAGAAGGAGCATAAAACAAAGCAGGCGTGTAAGCAGTAGACATATAATAGTAGTAATAACAACAATCGTCCCTTGTAAAAAATATTTTTGATTGAATGGATAAAATAGATGAACGATGAAGGGTGAAGTGGGACCAATGGTTGGCACTCACAGCAAAATGAAAGAAAAACGTTAAAAAGGAATTTCGGTATTAAATATTATAAAGCGATTTTCCTTCAAATATTATGTTGAATGTAGAAGAAAAAAATGTCTGTCAAAAACATTGACTGGAAAATTCAACAGTGTTGTTGGCTTTCCACATGGCAAGACATTAACGGAACTAGAGTAAAGCATCATTTCACCTAGTAAATGAATCAACCATCCAACCAACCGAATCAAAATTATACGTGAACAGAGAAAATGGGAAAAATAGATAAAAAAAATTAATACGTATATAGAAAACTTTGCACTATGCAATACAAGAAGAAACAAACAAAATACAGACAAGCGCAGAGCTACATAATCATCATTTACATTATATAGATAAAATATTTCAAAAATATGATAGAAATGGAGTTAATACGTAAAATGTGAAAAATAAATTCATCAAGACAAAATAATACTTGGCCATCGGTTGGGAACGTGAGCAAGACCGAAAGTTTTTGAATCAACAAAAATAAAAAGTTAGAATAAAAAATTCGGGCGCAATCCTGTACATTCTTTCGTTCGATATATTAACATTATCATTAGACAAATAGCGAACAGCAAGCTTGCTAAAGTAAAAAAAATATAGAAAAACGGAATCACATAAGCGATAGAGAAATGAATTGAATCGACTCAGGAATTCGATTCATCCATGCATGAGCAAAAAAAGGAAGAAAGGAAAATGTTTGGGAAATTGAACGAAAATGAAAGAGAGAACAAAATTCTATTTTTTAATTTACACCGTACGTGTATGGTAGCACACATCTGATCGGATTCTAGAGAGAATGAAAGTAGAAAGATTTCGAAAATTGTGAGCAAAAGCCTGAGAACGCTAGAAATCCTTCATTCCACAATGAGAGTAATAATAACAAAGCTGCACAGAGAACTAATGAGGTATTAAAATCCGTATGTATACACCGTGTACGGAGTTAATTTGACATTTACACTGCTCGATAGTACTGATTGTGAATTTTACAGTATCGACAGATTGGCTCGAATGCAAATGAACTGCGGTGATTTGAATTTTTTGATAAGTAAAATGAATTAATAGATAAAAATGAATCGAAACTTATTTTAATTACAAATTGATTTTAAAACAAGCGTGTGATTGGTATTATTTTAGAGTTCTTAATGAAAAGATATCTCAATGCGTGTTGGTTTTCATTTCACGAATTTCGGAAATGATAAATACATCAATAATATGGGAATTCTGTCGGATCGTTCGGATCCCAGTTCCTTATGTTATTGAAAATTGTAAATATATAAAAACTATATAAATACATTTTATCATGATTGTATAAATCAATATTGCATGCAACCCTCTGTCAGGCTAAATGCCTGAAAAGATAATACGAGGGTGGAATGAATGTTGCATCGATGCACAATGGCGCCTAATCTCAATCAATCTACAGTTTCGCCTCCATTTTTTTACACAGGGGGTGGAAATGGAAAAGGATGGATACAGATACATTCCATTTTTTCGAATCGACATCGTTTCAATGCGGAATCGGATTGACGGCTAAACGACGCAACAATCACAATTCTTAATCATTTTGCTAAAAAACATGCCCGATATGCCATGGCATTTTCTGCCTTCATACTTCATACATTTAGCTTGCTATCATAAAATGTCATTTTATATTTTCATTTCCAGTATTTTTATTCTTTCAACGATTGTTATTTTCGAATGGATTTTGCTGTTCGCATAATAATAAAAGCAGAAACGCGCGATTATCATCCACGATGTACGCGAGTTATTTGCTCAAGGCAATGCAATGACTGACATTCTAAGCTCACTTTACATTTGTATGAACAGTATGAACATTTGAACATTGTTATTGTATTATTGTTGAGTTGGTGTCCAGAAATGTGACTCCCTCGAACCTGGCACAATTTGTGCAATACATAATAGTTTTTAAAAGAGAAGCATTGCTGCTTGCGAAAAACAAACGAAAAAAATAAGAGCATTTTTGACGAAATAGTTACTCCGAACACAATTTTTGCACCATTCATATTCGCTCTATTGTTCATCCGCAATTTGTTTTTCTCGTTGATATAATATTCACTTTGCTATGGGCATTCACACTCGCTTCTTTTTGTTTTCTCAAAATTTATGATTTATAAAAAGAAAGAATGTATATACATCACCACTCTCGCTGCTGATTAATTTTGTTTTTGTTCCATGCATTGCAGAGTCCGTGATTCTAATCAAAATATCCCGGCTTTCGGCGAATGGACAAATCTACCATTTTTCTGTGTAGGAAAAACGCAAAATAGGAAATGGAAAACAAACATATAAAGTCTTAATTCAAACTGATTGTACGACGACAATTCTGTACAACAGCATTTGTGCTTACATAGTTTGACAGATGACAGTTGACATAGTATCCAAAAACATAACATAAACACACATTGAATAACAAACGACATACGAACGTGTAATCATGTACAGTACAGGCATTCTGATATCTTAAAATTGTTCCACTAGTATGGACAAGGAGACACAATGTCATGAACGCAATCGGAAGCAAAATCTGCATTTTTATTTCAATTTCCCAGTAGACTTTGGTATTCAAACTACTAAACATTCTCGACACTCGGCTCTTGAACCCGGTACAAAAAATGGAGAAAGTAAAAGAACTACAATTATCCAATGAGCTGCACCAATATTTTCTGAATAATTTATTATGCTATTCCCCGGGTGAATTGGAAAACGCAATGCGAAAAATGAAATTAACATTCAAAAAGGAAAACACTCAATTTAGATTCATAATTTCGATATGTCCTCGGTCTCATTGAAATTTTTCATTAAAATATTATTTTCATTTCAATTTTTTTCTGTTTGAATGGAATATTTTGTATGTGCTGTAGAAGGGCAAAAAATAAATATAAACCTTTACCACATAATGACAATGTTGACATAAAGCAGAATGTACGCAATCACATTCCGAAATATTACGAATATGAATACAAATTTGGATCTGGGCGGGATACGCCATACCGACTGCATTGTCAGAAGTCTGAACACAGAGAACAACAAGCAAAAGGACACTCTTACAATTGTTTTAATATTCTTAACTTCCTGTTTGCGTTGAATTTTGTAAATTATAAGGAATCTTTTGCGGTTGTCAGTTAAAATTTGAAGACATGTTACTATGCCACAAATATCGGTATCCGTATACAAGTAAGAAAGAAAAGTACATAAAAATTGCAAACACAAATGACAAACCATCAACCAAACGAAATAACAAGAATAATAAAAATACAAAAACAACAACAAAAACGACGAAAACAAATTTTCATTTTGAAAAATGAAACAGAATCAATAATAATAACAATACTGATATTGTATATTTGTCTATATTCCATTTTAGAATTGAATAGCGACAACGAAATGATTGGATGGGAAGGCAAAGCGGAATGAATGGATGAATGGTTGGGAATTTGAAAATAATAATCCTCCAACATTTGAAATGATTTTCCGCTTCATCATTCTTTTTTCTGTTGTATCCGTCGTTTGGAATCAGCCGAATTCTCGCTTGATTTTTTTCGGCGTTCATCTTCATAGTCGTTGTCTCATTAGTAAGAGTGATCGAGAAAATCACTCCATTGATTCATCTGTCAAACATTTCACTCTTTGCTTAATTGTTCATTTTAGAAAAAGTCAATTCCATTAACGAAACATTCCGTGTGCGACATATGAAACAAATCCATTCGATGATATGAATAATAATTTTACAATAAATCGGAAACCGGAATCATCCGTGAAAATGATTCTATGGAAGGGTTTCCTTCTTTTCAACTTTTCATCACAATTGATTCCAATCGAAAAACGATGGAAAAAAGACGAAAAATTTCCGATTCAACATGAATTGAAATATTTATTCGATAAAACATGATGCGTATACAAATGCGTATACAAATCCATTATTATCCTTCGCCTCTTCTCCGCGCTTCGAGACGAAAAAGTGCAGTCGTATAAGATATCGATAAAAACACAAACGACCATAGCATAGGGCACAAGGCACAAAGCACCGAGTTTGTGTGTGTGTGTGTGTGATTGAATTAAATTGCATTAAATGATGTTTATACATCCGTTAGAAAATGTATCTAGGGTCAAAACCAAGCGCTTGATCATCCATCCAACCGAATGAGAGACCGGACAACAAACAGGAAGAATGCATAAAATTCAAATAAATAGTGCGCTCAGAATTCGGAAAGGGAATGAAACGAGAATCTAAGAGATAACAATTTCAAAGTAAAACCAAAATGGCAAATAGACAATATGAATGCATTGAAAAAATAAGAAAACGTAAAATATGTAAAGACTGAAGACGAAGGACAACCGAATGAAAACAAATATTGACAATTGAAAAAGAAAACTGACTTTGCTTAATGAACCGGAAAAATAAAAAACAAACCATAATATCATGATGATGATGATGATGATGATGATGATGATGATGATGATGACGATGAATGTGTGTATGATGATGTAACAGGCGCATTGAATCAGTCAACAAGCATTGGATTTTCACAATAACAACGAACAAATTGAAAAAAGAGCAGCAACCTAAAGAGCCCAAACGAAATGTAATTCATTCGATTCAGAAATAAAACGTGAATCGTGCAAAATCATTGGGCAGACAAACTAACTGGCATCATATGCATTATATGTACAAACAGATAGATATTCTGGGTTTGTTTATATTTCGAATTTTCTTTTGATATTTGTTGTGGGAATCGTAGCAATTTTCTTGAGTTTTTGCTCAATTTTGTTCGTCTTACTCGCCATTCATCGTGAAGAGGAAGGATTTTGGTCTGCAAGCAAAAATATTTTTCTTTTCAGTTTTCTTTGGGCCGTGTCATGAATGTGTATGTAGATTCAAAAAATCAATGGAGGTTATCGTTCCAGGCAAGAAGTAAAACAAAAGAATGAAGAGAAACGGCATGCGTATGAGACACACGTTTCAAAAATGAGATGACGAGGGTTGATCAGTTCATTATCTCAACAACTCAGCATAATCAAAGTGAATGGTTCGAATATATTAAAGTAAATAAAAGCAAAAAAAATCACAGAGGACATCGAATAAAAGCCAGCCACCGAATAACGACGACGACATTGGATAATCAAGTTAAATTGTCGCAAAAGAAAAGAAAATGAAAGATACTAAAAAACCCAAACATGAAGAAAATTGCAATTGTTGGTACTCACTATTTATGATTTTTACTATTTAAATATTTTGAGCCTTTGCTTTCTGTCATTCATTTCGGATAAGCATTTTCCTTCATAGGGCAAAAGCAAAATGACATTTACATGTAAACAAAAAGCGATACGATGAGCGCCAGCTATAAGTTTTGCTGGTCTTTTCATATTTTCCATTATGATTAATTTCAGTTTCAATAATAATCGAAATTCAAATACACAACCAAAACCGACGAAGCAAAAACCATCCAAATGATTCGGCTCGTTCAATTCATTTGTTCGGTGTTCCGGTTGGGCATTGTACAAAAAACGGAAAAAAATTCACTTTTTCAAGGAAATGTGATTTTCAACACTCTTCCTTTTGTCGCCGCACTGTTTCCTTTTGTCACCGCACCGTTTTCTATTTTCTAACAACAACAAACATATAAATATTAATGGTTTTTTTGTTTGTTTCTGCTTCCAGAATCCGAACCGGAAAGCATTGACCAATAAGATGTGGTACATGTCACTTCCCTCCTTTGTTACAGTCCATATATTCATAGATATATGTATGGTTAACTGAATCCTACCAATGCTGCATGCATATATGTTGTACGTTGTAGGAGTTGGTTTTCCAATATGGAATCCAATGATAGAACAACAATTTGATTGCATTCGACTCTTTATATATAATATGACATGATTTTTTTTTCGTCTACGATTTCTTTTTCACAATAATTAATTTGTATCATTTCCCTTCCTATTACGAAAAATCAGTTCCGTTGAAATGTCAACTAAGCCACCAAATAAATCGAATCAAATGAACATTAGAAATTTATACAAAATTCGAACAGATGAAAACGAGAAAAAATTGCTGGCCCTCTAGTTTTGATGGATCGTCTGTGGACACAAAGTGGGCGACTCAATGTGAAAATTGTTTCAAATTAAAAAAAAATCATCCTATTTCTAAGGTCTCTCGTTTAGCAATTACTTAGTTACTGTGTCACAACATTTGATCGAACGATTGATTGATAACCATTTTGTCTCCATAACCATTTCAGCCACCACTTCCATTCATTTCATGAAAAATAAGCGACAAAGTCAAGATAAAAGAAAGAACAGCTCGTGTAAATGAAAATTTGTTGATAAAGATTGATCTTCTAGGTGAAGCCACTCTTTCTTGTAGCCGATGCATATATGTGTCAGGCGCGAAAAGACTTCAGCAAGAAGCGCTCTGTAAGTTCCTGGATCAATCAATGAGATTGAAATCTGCTCTGACTAATTCTGTCATTTCTTGCGTTCAATTTTTCTTTTTCATTTTCCATTGGAATATGAAATTCTGAGGACTAAAGAAGAACGTTAATTGGCACCATTAGAAAACAATCACGTTTAACATTAAACGGAAGCTCATGGTTTGTGGTATGTTCGAAAGAAGAATATCTTCGTGTCCGCCCTTTTTTAGGCAGCCCAACCATATTTTCACATTCGATGGCTAATGACATAAATTATTTTCACCTAAACGTTGTATTATTCCATTCTTATTTTTCTCCTTCAATTTTCGATGAGAGGTTCGATATGTATCGGTTATTAGTCAGGCATGCGGTAGATAGTGTTCAACTGGATAGTGTTCAACCGAATAGTGTTCTTTAACATAGCAACGGCGGCGAAAATATCGGTTAAAACAGCGAAGAATTCGGTTTACATTTATTGTGTTTTGTTATTTTGTTTTCAAATGAAAGCAAATAGAAAACCTACACACGCATCACACATAAGGTGGAAGGGAATTGGTGAGGGTATTGAAAAACCAACGAACTTATGCCAACACTGCCTATTTTTCTACGTCTTCTTTCTTCTATGGTTCTTCTATTTTTTATGATGGCAAACAATATGAATTTTTTTAACTATCGATTCTCCGGAAAAAAACTATTGAAAAATATGTTAGAAAATATGGGAATATAAAAAAATTAATTGTTAGCATTCGATGATCCAAACCAATCAACCTATACATCATACATTGTACACCAAACACACACATGGATATTTAATGTATCAAATGGTAAATTAAACGTAGAAAATTAAATAGAAACGATAATAATATGGTTATTGAAATTAGTTTGACATTGTAATTGCTGCCGGCACCAATAGACCATAGTTTCTACAAAAGAGCAAACATGTTGGCACTACCAATGCCAGTGACACTGTGCAACACCACCAACAATAGATGGAATTTCATTAATTTTAGTTTATTATCGATGAGTTTTTTGTTTTTGTTGTTGTTGTTGTTACTAAATAGAACTATTTAGTTGTTAAAAAACGTTTCCGGAAAGACGATTCAAGCAATTTATTATACATTTTTAAAATTGAATGTTCCCAGTACTCAACAACGATTGCCGATTGCCGATTCCCGGATCTCGGTTCCCGATTGGAAATTAAATAGACTAAACTAAATTAATCGAAGTGCCTTTTTCACATTCAATCAAACAAAAATAATAAACAGGTTTTCATTCGAAACAATCATATACATGTTCCATGCAAATCATATGAAAATGTAGAAAATTAAAGAAAAGTTAACAATTCGAAAAGATCAATGGTTTGATTGAAATTAACTACATTCAGCGGCTAATATTGCAATAATATCAACAGCAACAATTAATCCCTTGTCATGAGCAACATGATACAATAAGTCCGATGTTAAATGTTAAGGGCTTTGGATTGCAATTAATCAGAAAATCCAAAAGTTTTTCTTGTTGTTGTACTTTTTGGTTTCTTGTCGTTTGTTAAATGGATCAATGATTGCAGGAAATCGATATATGCGTATGTTTCGTATTTTGTATGTTTGAATATTTAAGTCTGAATAATAGTGATTGAATACTGAATAATGTATTTGTATAGATAATAAATATGTACCTAAATATATTGAACGTTATAGAAAATTAATTCTTCAAATAGTTGTGCATTGTTCGATTGCAATTACGCGTACAATGTATATGTATATCCCATAAGCCATATTATAAGGAATACATTGAAACAATAATAACCAGTTTGAATATTCGTAAATAAAAATTAGAATTAGAAACAATAGCAGAAAAAAAAATTGAATCATGAATTAAAATACGATGTATCGCATCAAAACGGCCTCTAAATCCAAAGAGTTTGCTGGTGCTCGATGCACGGTACCCAGGAAACGGAACCTTAGATTGATGACAATAAGCCATTGGCGACTAGTCGGATAAACATGTTTAACCAATTGAAATTCAAGCCATCTTAGTATTTTAATCTTATTAATCGAAATCAAAATCGCAAAATCGAATGAATCAATGATTTTCTATTGTTATTTAGCTGATTATTAACTGGCATGTCTAAGCATTCAATGGCTTTAATTTGATTATAACATTCTGTGGCTTGTCCGATTTGATGATTAAAATCGATTATACCTTTGCTTAGTTGATTCGTTCATCCAATCTTGATGACATTCCACGCCATTCCATATCAGACCTTCTGAATGAAGAAAAGATATAACTGTTTCGAGCTAAACGAAAAATTGAATTCGGAATCGATTTATTTGAGAATATCCCTATGGTGCACCAATACAATTTACAATGTGAAGTTTTTTGACAGTTTGTCGATTGCACCATCTCAATAGCTCACTTGTCAGCCGCTATGTACTCATAAACTATCCTAATGTGTAATGCGTGAGTTTCAAATCGACTTTCATTCGTACGTTTGGGTACCGTGTGTAACAATTCTATGGTCGTACGTTTCCTCTTAATTTAGTTCACAAGCAGCCCAAACTGTAGCGCTGACATCTATATGTTCGGAAGAATTGTTCAACGCTTCATTGGGATATTGGGGAGATTCGATGTTAAGACGATTTCAAAAACAACAGCAAAAAATAGAAGAAATTTCGAATGAGATTGAGGAAAAGCGAGGAATTCCCTACTACCATTACTTTTGAATGGAAATGAAAAGTTTTTCATTCCATATATTTCACAATTATATTTTTTTATTGCATGTATGTGAGAATATTTGGTAGTTTGTGCATACTTGACAATGTTTTGTTAAATAAATCTACGCTGTTTAATTGAAAATAAATAAATGAAAATGAAGCTCATGTGCCATTGATTTGGTTTCGACATTTATTCACGCAAATTTTCTAATAATTTCAATATTTATACATCACAAACATTCTGTGCACTGTGAACTCATATATGTTCACATGCAGACACGAATACAGTGAGACGGCCTCGCATAACATCTTTTGGAAATTTATATTCAATTTTCATTTATGTTAATCATATGGATGACACGACACACTTATGTGCTCCAAAGTGTCTGTGAATTGGGTAGCATTATCATTGTCACATCATCGCTACATTAGGCCACTTGATGCTTTCAGATGATATCGGACAATATTCAGATGATGATTATACAGCGAATCCCTATTCGTCATTCATTGTGCACCTGTCTGATTCAAATTTCGAATAAACAATGAACATCGCTAATTATCATCATCTTGAAATTTGAAATATGCCAAATATTCTCCATTCTTCTGCATTTAAAATGTATCCAGATCGAATGGAAGTTTCAATTTCAGAAGCAGGGACGTTTCACAAGCAGGGACGGAATGGAATATGAGAAATTAGAGTCCTTTCGGTTTGAATAAAAATCGAAGAAAAAAAAAACAAAAATGGTGAAGAGGAAAAAAGGCGGCAACTAGAAAATTAAGGGTAACTCCTTTTGGAAACGCATTCACTCTCTATTGACTAATGCAAATACAATAAAAGCACATGCTTATTCAAATTCTCGTTGATGTATATATAAAAATGGTGTGATTGTATGAACGAATGAACGGCTGTACACTGTTCACAGACACCGATAAATCTGGCTGTAAGCGAAATAAGTTCAGGGAACATTCAGAGAGAATTGAAACTAGAGAGTAAACAGTCTGTGATATTCCTGTATATGACACACACAAGCGAACGCAGACACACACAAACATACAATAGACGAATACATTGAAACAGAATCCAATCCATTTCCAGCGAATGCTCTACGCTTTTCACATCTCACATATTTTCCATTTGGAAAAAACATGGGCGATAAGATTTCATTCCAAGCAAAATGTGAGGGATTCATCTCATGTTTGATGCAATACAATGATATTCTTAGATTTTTCCATTTGCATGGATTTGGTGCCGGCTGATGATTTTCATCACGGGGTTTTGGATAAATTTTTTCGAAGTTGTTTATTAAAAGGCTTCAAATAGTTCTTTTTTGAACAATCAAACAATGAATAAAAAAAACGTGGGAGCCGACTAGAGAACATGAAATTTCTTGAAGTTAATATTCCAATATTTTATAGAAGGCAATAAATGCGCAGCGTTTAAATATTCTGGTTTATGGACAATTTTGCGCATCATACATTACATTCACACCACATCATTTCAACTTGCAATTCGTAATAAGAGATTTGAACGGTGACAACCTTTGGTGTTGATTTCATAAAGATAGAAAAAGGCTACGATGAAATTGAAAATCGGAATACGGAATTATGGAGTGTTCAATTCATACAAACTGTGCCCTTATCACTATTTTTGATTTATATTCTTCTTTATCTCAAAAAAATTCCACTTGAACTTTATATTAATTTAAACTTATTGCAAAATAAAATAGCGTGATTCAGAAATACAAACACACACAATTTTTATTTAAAGACTTTCTTCGGGTCGCTTCCATTTTCCATTTTCTTTTGCTTTTGCTTCGATGATTTTTTTTCTTAACTCAGTTTTTACCCAAATGAATAATACGTATTACAAACACTTATATATGCAATCACATCTCATGGAGCTTCATCACTTCAACCCTTTAGCCACCAAATGGTTCAATCTTTGCCATGTATTATGTTTGAATTGGTGGTGCGTGAATGTGTGTATCTGTGATTTAACTTCATTTGAATCGATTTAAACAACATTGGTTCCGTATACAACTTTGGTGTTAATATACATTATACATATTACATAAACTGCACGAATATTCATTTACATTGTTTTAAATTATACACATTGCAATTAGCTATTGCTCATGGCTCATGGCTCGATGATATTGCTCTAACCAGATGATGGCTACATTGCAAAAAATATGAGCGAAACAACAGATGTACGTTGGTGTTGTTCGACTGAGCTCTGTTGAATTATTATGTACATTTTAGTTATGACGGCTTTTCACTAATCGCATTCATTTTTATTACACAGTCGAACAAAATATCCAAAAATCGATTCACAATGTTATTGTGACTATTCACCATTTCCATTGTAAACTATACTTCACAATGGACATTGCGACAGTTCACAATATTTGTTCTGACTGTGTATGAAAGCTCATTACTCATTAAGGACACACAAAACATATATTGTTTCATACTTAAGCCCGGGAAAGAGTGATAATTTGGAAACCATGACCGTATAATGTGAAACATACAGCCAACCTTTGTATAATATAGCCACACAACCAGAACGGGCAGAGCCGTTGCCCGTGTAGAAAATAGTCACATATATGGCTTAATGATAGACATTTTAGTCAATTCAGTTCTTATCGATAGTAGTTAATATGAATGACGTATGATCTGATAAATAATGATATAATAATTCTCTTGGGGCTAACAACTATAGAGAATAGAAACGAATGGGCAGAGATATAGAATATAGAATTTATAGAATCGCAAAGAAAGAAATTCATATAAATGGGAAATATATAGAGAGAATAGAATCGCATAGATTGCAATGTGTATGTATATAAAAGAAATGCACTAGTGTGAAAAGGAATCAAAATATGTGACGAAATGTCATCGTTTATTGAAACGAACGCACACCAACGTACGCACTCAGTACTTCATGAGTTAAAAGCAAACGAATAGACTTGTTGAAATATCAAATATATAAAGAAGAAAAAATTAATTGCAATGAGTACTTCGTCAAAGCGCCGTGCGATTTCAATTCGTTTAGAAGATTTCAATTTCGTTCAATTTCTAATTTGAATTGATTGAAGATTACATTGACATGAGGGCATTGTGTGTGTACGTTGGTGTGCGTGCGTTTTCCTTGATATGTCAATGCGTAATACATCCGCAGTTTTATATTTATTATTTTACGAAAGAAGCAGAAAGTATTAAGACTTTTTCGCTTGCGTAAAATGGTGAGAAAAGGGAGTAATTGACTGTTCATAGAAAATAGAGAAACGAATGGACAAAAATAAAAAAAAATGGCACCAATGAAAACTAATGGACGAAAATAAAAAAATAGAATCAAATGGAAAACGGACGCATAGGAATTCACTTCAAGGAATTAGATCGGAAAGTTCACAATGAACACATTCCGTCAAAATAAATGGAAAAGTCTGTCATTTTTTGTTGCCAGTTATTAAAAGTTTTTTTTTCGGTAAAATATTTAATTGATGCATTCAGTGCCTGAATCATCTACATCCGTTCTTAGTTGTGTCTTCAGTTTTTGTTACCAATTTCCGTTCCTGACACTTCCGTGTGCTTAATCCATGGAGAATGATGCATATTTATCAATTTTATGTTAACAATTTTAAAATCAAATTTGATTCACCTTTTTTTTATTTTTTTTTCGTTTTTTGAACAGGCCAATAAAATGGGATTGCCGAGTTTCTTCTGTCACAATGGAGTTGGTGATCCGTTAACAACACCACCACCAGCTCATTGTGGAATACCACCGTATCAATTAGATCCAAAAATGGGTAAGTTTGAAATTAGTCACAATCTTATATCAACACAGAATTGGCGAAGAACGGGTCACATCTTTGACATAATACAAAATTGATACTTCAATTCAAATGAGTTCAAATGACCAAAATTATTCGTTTTCAATTTTCACCTCATTTTGCTCGAATGAAAATGATCTTTCTCATCAATGGATTTTAATTGAATATTCTGGAGAGAATCATGTCATTAATAATGCCTCAATAGGCACACCTCACCATCATCATCAGCAACATAATTTAGTTTCATTCAGTCAAGTTGATAGCGACCAAATACCATCATCTAAAATCTGAAGGAGAATGAAATCCAAATTTCAAAATTTAATTTTATTGCATTCGATTTTCACATTCGAAAACATACAATGGAAGGTTATGGCTAATGGCACATCTACCATCATTCTATCTTTATTGCTCTTTGGAGCTATGTTGGTCTGGATATGATATGTGCGCCAGCCTTTTCTTTAATTTCCATTTCGAACCGATTATTATGCGTCTAAGCCATTCTTTTTATATTTGAAGATGAATAAAACACTCATGTAAATCGTATAATTAGTAAGCCGTTCCATATTTTATGCCATGGAAAATTATGGAATTGGATTCATTTATGCGCAACCACCATTTGAAATGTTTGTCATTCATTTATTCAGCCCATTTTAATTTCGGATCGACAAAATTGTCGAACGCTATGCATTTGGCATTACAAAAAGTGTTACAATTTTTCTACTTATGGATCAATCTATTGCTATTATTTGTATGCACACTATTTGTTAATGTTAAGAAAAAGGAAAAGAACAGGCAAGCAACAACAACAAAAAACATGCCTCAACCTGGTATTTTTTTTTCGTAATTATGTAATTATATAAATGGTTCGCATATGCATAAATGTATAGAACACAATTCAAATGACACTCTAAACACCAATATGGTTCAATTATAATTCTCTGAATATGAAAGTGAATTGCAAATGGAAAATTCAAATCACGCGTTTCTTACCCGATCTTTCATCTATCAATCCTCGCATTTTTGGTTTTTTTTCTTTGAAATTTGCAATGTGAACGTTGTCTTGTTGGCTGCTTCGTTCCCTTTTTGTCCTTTTCCGATTATTGTTTTGGTTCTTTTCTTTTTTCACATAAAGAGCCATCTACAACCATTCCGAAGTTGGAAGTTCATTTTCTACTTCATTGTCCGTTTATCATTGCACGTATTTACATGAATGGATGCATCAAGATTTGCCGTTCACATTTCAGTTTTCAGTCATTGCAATGGAGAGCTAAATTATTATTTTTCAAACATTGTTATTTAGCACATTTGTTCATGCATTCATTGAAATAAGTTTAATTGTTAGGAAGAACGGAGACCGGGCCTTATTTAGTTTGAAAATGTCGCAAGTTGCGAGTTACGGACACAAAAATATTTTTTGAAATAATAATTATTCCGATTCAAATCCATTCCACCAACCATTCCTATACATTTAAATGAAATGCTTAATACCAGCACTTAGAAAACTTACACAAATCATTCACACACCAAAGTCCCAGAATCTGAAGTATAAAATGACTTGTTAAGTGTACAGTGTGAACAATTAATGCATTTTTAAAATGAGGATGTATTCAGCATTCGTCATCACTTAACCGATAGCAAATTTAGGCCCCGGCCCCAAATTTGCCATCCATTTAACCTTCAATTATTTATGTATTATTAATATTCAAGCTGGAATCGTTTAATGATCCATTGCCTTTCTTTTTTTCGAATTTCCAGTATCCAGCATCCAACTGGAATGCGGCAAAAACAAGAGAAAATTTTTCCAAAGTCTCCGAAGTTTGGCTATTGTTGAAAGTTATTTCACGTTATTCGCATTCCATGTTATTCACATTTTACGTTAGTCGCATTTTACGTTTGAAGCACATGTGCATACGTATACACCACCTCACTTAAGTGACTCATTGTGCCACGATTTCGAACTCTTTCCTCTCTCTTTTTTCCATTTTCATTCCGATTCAAAATTTTAAATGCATTTCTTCAGAAAATGCTCAAAAGATACGTTTTATGATAGAACGTTAGAAGCAACGCAGTATAAAATAAACCCCATTGCCGATGATTGTAAACTTGAGCGACTGCACTGAGACCGAAATCTGACGATTGAAGAAATCATTTGAAATTGCATAAATAGAATCAAATAACAT
>GL501511.1:346507-361135 GCA_000149185.1 Mayetiola destructor
GCCACCTGGAATAATGCAGTCGCTCAGCTTCAAGATGTCCGAATCGATGTTTTCCGATGCGTCACTCATGCATCATTTTTGCTGCAAAAAACCCTTAAAAAGTAAAAAAAAGGGGCTTGAAAAAAAAAATGTACAAAAAAAAATGTAAAAAAAAAATGTAAAAAAAAAATGTAAAAAAAAAATAAATGCCAATTGTAAATGTAATTATTATTTATTGATATTAATTGAATTGTTTTCAATCGTGAGCTAATTTTCACGGTCTTCTATTTTCTTCTTTTTTTTTTATTTGTTTCTCTTGGCTGTTGCTTTTTCATTCAATTCAGTTTTTTTTTATGCTGGAGCATATCGGGGATCAAAAGGGGTGTCGATTCGTTGACCGTCTGGTGTATCTATAAATTTTGGCATGAATCCATTCATAATAATGTAATCTGTTCACTATTCACTGTTCACATTGGTATCATTCAAATTGATGATTATTCTCTTTTGACTGAAGTTAACATGTTCGAATGTGTGAATGCAAACAATGTTTATTCAAACTGGAACGACGTTGTTCGCGCATTTTAAGTATCATTCAATTTGAAAATTTTTGTCCATCGTTCTTTCTTTGGGTTGTTTTTTTTCGTGTATGTTCGCTTCATGCTAAGCATCCAGAATCTGATGGGTATCCGTTCAATCTGGAATTGATTCCATATTAATATATGTGTGTCTACATTGTGTATGATGCACTGTGCTCTTTCCGTACATTTCATTTTTCGTTATCGTATCGTATCAGAAGAACAAGACCTGAATCAGAAACTGATTAGGTAAATAATAATGAAAGATGAGAATAAGGAGAAAGACACAATCCAACCAAAGGGTAAAATAAAAAATTAAAAAAAAACTGAAACGGGAATGAGGAAGAACGCTTTGTTCGTGTGAAATGATGCCATTATAACAAAGTAAAATACGAGCATGAATAACGAAAACAAAAAGGCAGAAAAAGACCAATTTTTTTTTTACAAAATTTTGAACGAAACAGAAAATGATTTTGGTCAAATGAAGCGATACATAATGTGGTAGGATATGTGTGTGTGAGAGAATGCATTAAAAGAATAAGAACAGCCTAGAGGCACATTTCATAAATTGTCTAAAACAACATATTGTATAACAACGCTTCTTCTCACTTTCTTCTTGTTTTTAGTTTTCTGCTTGGCTCGTTACTCGTCGTTGTTGTTGTTAGTTGTTAGTAAAGTCCCATTTCAAATGCTTCGGATTTCTTCATTCTCAGTCTCCTTCTTAGCACTTTAACCACCATATCGCTTGGCCTTTTTTGTGCGCTGATGATGCCTTTATGTATTTATGTCATTGTTTACCACAATCATTTTTATTTTGTATTTTAACAAAAAATTTCTCCATTTTAATCATTCGTTCCGATTCACTCATAAACACTAAACACAGACTAATACAAGTGCACGGCTCACGCATCCATTTCCGTGGCTGTTCATTATCTGTATATGTTGATGTTCTCTTATATTTTTTATGTTGGAAAAAATGTTCTCGAATAATTTTAATCACAGACAAATTATCGTCGTTTTCTTTTCCTTCGCTTTTGTTTTCACTATTTGAACCTTGTTCGTCTGTTGTTACATATTCTAATTTCCATTTTTCGGTTTTGGGTTCTGGTTTTTGGTGTGAACTTTAAGACAGAATTATATTCGATGGAATTTTAAGTCTTCGAACGTTCATTTATACGCATTACACTGCCTTATTGTTATTTTACTTGAAATGCAATATCGTTAAAAATAAACATAGACGAAGACTAAAAATGAAGAACTTATAAAAAGAATGAGATAGAGTGTGAGGTGAATGCATTCGAATTCGTCAGTTATAAATATTATAATTTTTATTTTAGAACAAGAACGGTTGAAAAATGCTTTGAGACATTCAGTATCTCTCATCATGAATCATCATGCGTTATTTCACCGATGGAAATGTGAATAAATTGATAACAAGTGTCACTTTCTCTTCCAGATGCAGCCAATTGGAGTCTCTTTCCCTATATTTGGAATATATATTTCAAAAAATTATTAATTTTAAATTTAATCTAATTCATTTTTATCCCTTCTATTCTATTTTCAGGGTTATCGAGGCCACCAATTTATCCATTTCCACCTAGTCAATATCCGTATCCAATGCTTAGTCCAGACATGTCACAAGTAGCTTCGTGGTACGTACATTGTTTTTGTTTTGTTTTGCTAAATTTATTCACAGAATTCCCTCTGAAAAAAAAAACGAATGGAAAAACAAAAGATTTAGCCTTCAATCAAATATATGACCAACATATGCTTTTATTTTTTCGTTTTCTTTTAAAATCCACAAATCATTTTCTCATTCATTTTTCTTTTAATTCCATCTTTCATCCAATTTTTTGGTTTATTATTATTTGTTTTTCTCATAAAATCTTTTTTTTTGTTTCCTTTTTTTATGTTTCGTTTAATTTCTCGGATTTCGACCCGTTTGTTTGGCACAATAAAGGCATACACCGACTGTATATTCTACTGCAACAAGTTTTCGAAGCTCATATCCAACGTCATTACCAATAAACACATCATTGCCAAGGTAAAAGAGGGAAAATTTAAGACAGCCTTTGAAAAAATCAATCAGAATCACTCACAAACATGAATTGAATTTTCGTTAATTTAGTATTTTATGCGATTGGTAATTGCGAATTGCAAAATTTATGAAGAAAAAGATATGAAAAGGGAAAGGATGAGGATTCCATCGCATTTTCTTTTAATTGAAAATAGGCGCCATTGAGCACAAACTCTAAAATCTTTCGATATTAGAGTTGGTTCCAATTCCTCGGTATTTTCGCTTTGTTTTGAACCATTGTTTCTTATGATTTGAATTTTTCTTCTCCATTTTTATGTTTCATTTGTTTTGGTAAGAATTTTTAGTTTTGTTTATGAATATTATATTTATTAGGCAATAAAATCCTTTATTTGGCCTTTGAATTCGACCAATTCTTTCGAAATTCTTTGTAAAACTAACTGAAATAGAAACCGAACCGGATCGCTGCATCAGGATAAATGAAAATTAATTCAAATGACTTTTCAGCTGAAGAGCCGAGCCAAAAAATACAAATCATCGCAGCTTAGACTTTACCGTCGGCTTCCATTCATTTGTGTCACATGTGACACTCACTCAGAAAAGAGCTCAAAATTCTCATTAAATAATTACAATAATTATAAATGCACATAAATTGCGAACGAGTGGAAATAATTGCCGGTGGATGTTGGCCAAAATACAATTCATATCAAAATAACTGATGATTAAATCTGAGTTAAAACACTGCGGACTGCTAAATTGTCATTTCAAATTTCACTTCAAAGTCTAAAAAATGGTTATAATCGTAATAATAAATGATAATAGTGCGAAAAATTTCTTAGAAAACTTCGAAAATAATAACCATCCACTCTCAGAGCAATACTAATGCGGCAATTTTCATTCTGCAGATGCGAGAATGTAAAATTTTAAGGTTTTGTGAAAAAGCCGACGGAAATCCGTGGATCGATAAATTTAAATATGATGAAGTTAGAATTCACCACTACAAGGCTTTTTTCAAAGACCTTTCATATGTGGCATAAATGAATTGCAAACGGATTGCATAAGGATTCATAACCTGCCCTTTCATATTCATTTATCATTTGTTTAAAGGATATATCGTTGCGTTTGTTTGTTTTCGCATGCGGTTATTTATTTAAAGGTGTCCTATTGGTTTCTGTTCCAGTTTTTCAATGGGAAATTTTCTAATGGTGGCCGGACAATGACGACTAAAAAAAGCATGAAATGTAAATGTTTTAATAAAATATAAAAATCCCGAAGTGAGGCAAATGGGTTAGGTCGCTTAACTCAAGCCTCAATACGGAATATGAGTGAAACCTTTGAAGTTTTCATTTAAATTGTTAAATTGTTATTGTACCGACGGCAGACGGCAATCGGAACAATGTACGACACTTAAAACTTGCAAACATATTACTATACTTCGTGTATCGTATTCAGTATTCTCTGGTAATGTGTTTCGTGTCCCTTATCTATTTGTTTCGATCATCAACTAGAGTAACTAGTTGACAACTGACAATATGAGAATGAGTGTGTATTGGGTCTGTTTCAATCTGCATTAACCATTTTTGATTCTATACAAAATCAGAGCAGAGCGAATATAATATTATATTTTCGTATGTGTTCAAATGCTCAAATATTCGAGTTTTATGTTCTATATTTGAAATATTATGTACATTGTACATCGCTGCTATACAGCTAGATCGCAATGATTTCATTTTCGATTCGATCTTCTTCCGCCCTTTCTTCAAAATAAACCATTTTCCCCTAAATTTTCTCTTATTGAAAAGCATAGAAAGCTCCTGATTGCTCCCATTACGCAATTCCATTCGTCCGATTCGACTTGTGCGTAACATTTATGTTCATCTCGTCGTCCGTCATTTTCATTACACACCAAAAAATTTTTGTTGTTGCACAGCCTCATTGTTAGTATATCATAAGCATTATTCACGTAGGATACATCATAAGGAACATTTCCAATTTTCGCACATTCTCTTCTTGTGTAATTTAACAGAACTTAGATTTGAAAAAAATGAGTGCGTCTGGAGTTTATTTTCATTATCATTATCATCACCACCATCGTCGTTTTCAGTAATTTGAATCTTGGTGTGTTACTATTGGTTTTCATTTGTTTTTGTTTTTCCGTTTCTGTGTGCGTTTTTCAGTGATTTTCCTTTTCGTTTCTCACCTGGTTTATTACCATCTGTGCATACATCACATCATCATGTGCTGAATTCACATCCAGCGATTGTGACGCCGGGACCCAAACAGGATATTGTACAGGACATTAATCATCGATACGGCGGCAGGTGAGTTTCGCATTTTACACGTTTTTTAGCTCTTCATTTTGTTTTATTTTATTATTATTATTATTTAAATGTTTTGCGAACCGTTTTCAAGTGTGCATAACGGAAGAAATGATTAATTCAAATCAGTGAAAAATTTAAATTCATTCAAGTGAACAAAAGTATGAAAATTAGGTTCAGATTCGGCGAATCTATATATAAAAATGAAATGGTGTTCCTTTGTCGTCTATAGAAGCGAATGGATCGATAGAATTTCATTAATCTCTTTCGACCCAAATTTAGGCGAACTCACATTGAAATCACGCTAATCTCCCACATTTAGCGTCAATTTTAATGTAAAACGGCGTAGATACAATTTTTAATGTCAAATAGCGTCAAGTTTGCGTAAATTTAACGAGGAGTTTGTTTTTTATGATGTGTTGAAAGTTTTTAGCATAGTAACATTATTTTCGACCAAGTGCGCTCTTCAAAATTTACATAATAAAAAAATCACGTAAACGTAACAGTTTCTTATGAAAACGATTTTTCATGTGCCTTTCGTTATGGGTAACTGACCTTTCGTTCACCCGCACTGTCACACACAAATTGCATAAAAAACGAATTCAATAATGATTTTAAGTTTGCATCTGTTTTTGGCTAACGATTTCTTTCAATATCAAAGAATGACGAAGCATTGGGTAACGGTTCAAATGCAACGGAATGTCGATGTATATGAATGCGTAATCGGATTGATGCATTTCTGAACATCTTACATCAATCGATTTTGGAGAATTGAAAATTAATCGGCTTTTAAACCTTATA
This sequence comes from Mayetiola destructor, assembly GCA_000149185.1. Classification (NCBI taxonomy): domain Eukaryota; kingdom Metazoa; phylum Arthropoda; class Insecta; order Diptera; family Cecidomyiidae; genus Mayetiola; species Mayetiola destructor. The sequence goes on from GL501511.1 coordinate 352,216, forward strand.
AGAAAATGAATTTCATTTAAATTTATCTCAAACGATAGCCCATTGTATTTAGTTTATTTGTGCATCGATTTTCGAAGTAAAGCCATCAAAATGAGACAGTTTACGATTAAAAACTTATGGAGCATTTTAGCCGATGGGGATTTCATTGCTGGCATCGATCTACTAGCGGAGGATGTTTCAATTATTCCATGTCTGGCTCCACATCATTTGTTCAAACGATCCATGGAAATAATGCTGTCAAATGATCCCATGAGAATCCGTGCCGAATCGTCCGGTAAGCGATTTAATGTTTAAATCGATTTTTTTGCGGTGAAAGCAAACACGAAAAATTCAGTGACTGATCGTGAATTTTCGGAATAGACTTTTGGACCGAGGAATTCACTTTCCAACTGCGTCGCATAATGCAAGGCCATTGAATTATGCACTGAGCATGTACAAGACCAACTGTGCAAATAACATCAAGATATACGACGTAGCCATGGCATGGTATTCCCTCGACATGAGATGAATAATATGAATTATCGGTCTTGGCAATAATTGAAGAATGCCATGAAAACATTCTGATCGACAAAGAAAACATTGTTCGTGGTTCTTAAATCATTCATCGGATGACCGGTACCTTTATCTATTGATCCAGATCAACCACTCGAACGAAACCATTAAAATCACAGCCCAATGAATTGGAATCGTGATTACAATGGATCGGGGGGGATATTCAAAGGAATTGGATTTAGTTTCCGGCCGTCCATTTCCACGGAACTATTTGAATACAATGCAAAGAGTGGCATAGCGACGACAATTCCCTTAACAAAACCGATAGATATTAAACTTCTTTAAATTCAATTTCATTCAGTTTCAAAATTTTAAATCAAATCAAAAGAAAAGAAAGATTGTTCTATTTAGTTAGTTTTAACTATGAACTACGCACAGTTCGAATCCCAAAGGGTATTGTGGACGGTGTCAGACAGTAGAAGAAGAATTGTAACACAAGCTTTGTGAATTTTACCATGTATAATCGTAGTAATCAGACGAAAAGGAACGATTTTGTTACATAGTATCCTAGTAAATTCATGAAATGTATATAAATACCAAATACTAGTGCCTCCATCTTACTGAGAAAAAGAGACAAATTTTAGATCGATGGTGGTGAACTAAATAGAAAACCAACCCTCTTCACAAATCGTGAAAAAGTTTCGACAATTGGTTCGTGCGTAAAATTCGTAACGAAATAATGGTTTGGTTCCGGGGTTGAAACCGGCTTTGTACCATTCAAAAAGCTTTGCTTTCCCTTCCGCAATGAAACCAATTGAATCAAATATTAAGTACCAACGTATATAGGCGCGCTGATTCATCTTAATATTTTAATTAAATTTTCAATTGAATCCGAATGTTTATTGGATTTTAATTTTGTGTTGGATCTAAATTCGAATCTAATTGAAAAACTATTATTAAATCGGACCCTGTTGCCTGTTAGGTGTTGAGCAGTCGTAGTTGAAAAATTTGGATTTTTTAGGTCAATCAAAATTGATGGATGTCTTCATTGTTCTCTTTTTCACACATAAATATAAAAATGAGCTTCAGCAGCAGCATCATTATGATTCATGAATAATCTGCCCTTTACGTCAAATATACTAAATCATTAAATCAGCAAATGGCAGCCAATGCAAACTATGCAATATATGTATTACATATTTCGGATGAAGATTGAAAATGTTATGAATGTGTATTTGATGCGAAATTGATATTGATAGAAAAAGGTGTGCGCAAGCGCCTAAATAATAATATTTATCAAATAAATTGTAATTGTATTGTTGATGATATTTATGAAAATAATGGCTTCTTAACAGCCAACAAATACCGAAAAATTGAAATGGATAAATGTTGAAAACTAGGTAGAAATGGAATGTATCATATTGAAAAGGATTAACTCATAGCCCTGAGCTCACATACACACTGAAATTAAATCATAATATGTAATCATCAACTCATCCAGCATCCTACATTGAGCATCCAGCATCCAATGGCAAATAATATTATTTGTTGGAAAACGCACCAATACATCGTCGAACGGTCCATCGGGCATCGAAATTCTCTGTATAATTAGCAATGTAAATCAATTCGATAAAATCAACTCGACGATTAAAGAAAATTATGTCTGAGCACCTGACTCGCTTCATCGCTAACCAACACATTGACATCAATCATTTGTTACTCATTTTTTTCCCATAATGCAATGAGACATTTTCTAATGAATGACAAACTATAAAAAAAAGGATTGGCGAATAAATTAAGAAGAAAAATCGGATCCGAACAGTCGTCATCGTTGTCATAGCTGTCGTTGCCGAAGAAAAATAAATAACAAAATAAATGATTTACAGTTAAAGGATGTTCACGGTCCGTAAACACTGTCATCGCATCATCGCAAATTCAAGAGAAGAGGAAAATGAGTCTTAACATGCACACCACGCAGAACAGCCAGCGTACAATCAGCATACCGAGGTTCAAGTATCGACTACCGTCTATACCTATATATATTCATCAAACATTTAAATTCGATACATCGAAATCATCTCATTTAGTCAAAAGAAACGGCATTTTGTGATAAAACGCATTCCATAATCCACTTAACTGCCCTGTGCAAGAAATGATTTGATTGCTTTAAATTCCCATTTCAATAAGACACAAAAACGGGGCTAGAAATCACGCATGTACGGAGCGCGTGCTCCCTGGAGCCAAATGCTTTAGAGGGGACCGCTCCTAATACTAACGCAGCGATTATTTGTTGAACACACTAAAGTGCTGAATGTGGAATGATGGATGCGTAGTTTCTAGTTTAACGTTTCATCCAAATGAATACGAAAGCGAAACATTTTATAGAAGCCAAAAGAAGATTCGCGAATTATGAAACGGAACAATTGCCGAAATAATTGTTATTTGATTCAAAAAACTATTAAAAAAGATATTCACAAGAAATGATGTCCGGTGTTTTGATATAAAATTTCCATTCACGCACATTTTGATTTTGCTTGGTAATGCAATTTTTCGTTTATTCAATCCGTGTGTGCATGGCAATCTTATATGAAAACACCGGAGAACCAGGATTTTAATACATTTTTGCAACAAATAACAATTATTTGGATTATTATTCTGTTTCTTCATTCGCGAGTCTTCTTTTGGCTTCTATTAACGGTTTCGCTTTTGTAGTCATTCGAATGGCAAGTCAAACTACAACTGCAGCATCCATCATTTCACATTCAGCACCTTACTGGGTTGAAAGGTTCGACGTTGCGCTGCGCTCTGTCATGAAGCGTTCCTCACTGAAGCCGCTTCTGGGACCGTTTTTTTTAAAAAAATTCAGAGAGGAATTCTAGCCCTGCACAAAAAAGTCCCGAATATTTCGATATCCTTTTTTAAACAAATAATAATGTTTGAATGTTCGTCAGACTTATACGCTGTTGCGTGTTTATTGTTTACGTATATTGTACATATACTAGAAACCGTATCATAGGCCCAAAAAGTCAAGCGGTATAGAATGCTGTTGATGCTATTGATGATGATGCCTGTTTGTATGCAAACCGCTTGATTTATGCGATACACATACATCGTGGCCTGTATCAACCGATCTGTCATTGTGTTCGTGCTTTTGCGGGATATTTCGTATTCCTTTCGCAGGAGATGAAACATTTCGTTTGATGATGTAAATATATATTATATAAATGTTTGTGAGAGAATGTTTTATTTTATCGTTCGGCTGTTGTTTTTGTTATTGTTGTTGCTTGTTCTTTTTACCATTCGCTGCTTAGTTCTTCCTTTCTTTTTCGGGGGCACACACAATATTTCGATATGTATTTGTGGTGAAAATGATTGAACGCGTTTACGTGCTGTCGCCAATGAACCAAAGTCAGTGTCAATGGTCGTACGAACAAATGAATTTCAAATCAAAATATTCATCATTTTCCAATTTGTTTTGATGAAATAATTATTGCCAATGCAAAATGTAAAATTTTAGAACAAATAAATAATCATTTTTCTGTGTCAATGCGCGAAAATTTTTCGAGCATTGCGACGATTTAAAATTGAATAATCAAAGTGCATAAATAACAATAGTAAACACAACAACAAATCCCATTTTCGATAAAATCTGATAAATGCTTAAAAGTCAAGTTTAAAATAAATTAAATAAATTTTCTGAAAAATGATTCATTTAACATATACAAAAATGAAAATATCGAGTGTTAAAAGTGAAAAAAAACGTGAGATGGTCTTTTGTGTCACATTCAACATAATTTCATTTAACAAATATGAATTTGAACAAAAGTAATTTGAATTAAAATGCAGAGAAAACATTTCCTTGCATCATAGTCCAACAAATGTTTTGTATATGGCTTTCGAGATCGTCTTTGGGATTAAAGATTTTTTTTTTTGAATTTGTGCTCTATCAATCGTTTTCTGGCAATGAAAAACTCAATTGAAAGAAATATAATTGAGAAAGGAAAAACATTATCAATATCGGTCGGTCCAGTTGTTAATTATTGTAAGAGATGAAAACGATGCATTTAATAATTAGCATACACCAAACTCACAAAAATGAAATAGAGAAGAAGAAAAAGCAACAACAAAAAAACTTCCAATTTATGTCAGATGAAAGAGTTAATTTCCGACTCGAATGGAGTTTAAAATGATGTTGTCTCTTTTGATGTATTTGGCCATCATTCATATATATTTGTAATGAATGTGTGCGTGTTTGAGATAGTGTTAGAGTTGCCAAAGCCATGTATATTGGTGGTGTATTTTCGCTCCTGTTTGATTGTATGAGTGTTGAGTGTGGTGCAAATTGCAAAGGCAAAAGAATGTGCTCTGTTTATGATTGTCTAGTTGACGACGATTAATATTGTGTTGTACATTGTACATATAAATATATGTATATGTATATATATATGTATACATCAAAAAATCCTGAAATCTGAAACGGTAAACAGGATTAATTTCATCATTGTGTTGTCGGGCTATCATCATCGTCGCCGTCGTCGTCATAGTCTTCATCGTTCTAGATGAAATATCAAAAAAGAATTTGATGCCGTTGTTGTTGATTCTGACTTATGTTTGTATGCAGATGTGTGCAATTTGAAATCCGAACAAGGAACCCCCATCAAGGTCCCCTTAATTGACTTTATGTGAAATAGAATTCAATTTATAGTTATAAAGGAACACCAAATTTATCTATTCAATGGGGCTAATGAATACATCCAAATAATCACTTTTTGATATTTCAATTATTTTGGCAATAGATTCCTTACAAATGGGAACTGTGCTGAATGAAGGAATGATGGATTGGGATAATGGCCTTTTTGTCATCGGTACACGTGCGCATATTGAACTTCGTCATTTCGATTTTTCAAATTCAATAAACTAAAAAAAATGAGTAAAATGTGACATTTGCAATACAATTTCAGTTGAAGACTCAAATTATGTTATGTATCTTTGTGTTCGTTGCATTCATTTTTCAAATTTATATGCAGAAAAAAACGGATCAAACGGTTTTACGAAGGCATGAACACAATTGCGTTACATGGAAAATAAATCGGTTATTTTCAGTGTTCAGTGCTCACCTTATCCAAACAACTCAATAACCAACAGCAACATAGCATCCATCATTCGTTCCAATTTTTCCATATTTTCTTTCTTTGATTTGTTGCGATTGTGTGCTACAATTCAAATATTCAAAAAAAAAAACAAAAACAAATACAAGCAGCGCCAGTGATATAGTGTTGCTGTATGCTATATATGTACAAATGTACAATGTTCATCATTATGGTCGCCATTCGACAGCACTTTTCCCTGACTGATCTTTTCCTGCCTGCTTTATTTTTGATGTGATACGTGATGGCATTCATCTGCTCCTTTCATACGTTCCATTTTTATCGTTTTTTTTATTTTATTTGAAGAGCAGGAGAGACAGAGCACTTTTGAAGCGCACGAAATGGATGCCAACATATTTTATCTGCTCTACGGTTGTCATTATCTAGTATCCATCACCATTAGCAACACAAACATTTTTGAGTTCTGATCAAGGCTTAAAAAGTATGATTTGAGATCGCGTACTTGAACTATTCTTTGCTGCATGTAGCCCTCAGTTTGGGAGATAGATAACGGGTGTCTTCGGCCCGAACTGCTGTCCCTTGTACAAGAACTACAACTTTTTAGAACATTGTATTTATCTATCTCTTCAAGAAAGCTGCGTACAGCGTACTGGCCAAGAGAGGCAAAATATGCTAACCTAGGTAAAAACAATGTTCTGGAAGGTTTCAAATCTTATCCAAGGAACAGCACTTGCCGAAGACACCCATTATATATGTATCTCTATGAGTTTCCAAGTATTGTTTCACATACAACAAACACAAAAAATCCCTAAAAAATTTCCAATTATTACAAATAGAAAAAAGAAAACAATTCACCCAAAAGTTCTCACAGTACATTTAAATGGTGAATTAAATTGCGAGTTTGCAGGTCAAATCAATTCAATTGAATTTGATTTTGAATATTGAGCCTCATTCATTATAGAATATTAGAATTATTATCGACAACTATTGATTTGAAGTCAAATTCAAATCGATTCGATTCATCTCTTGATATAAAAATGTATGTGTGTTTTTTTTTTGGATATAAAGTACAAGTATGGGTGAATTTGATATGATTGAGGGCAAAAGTTTTTTACTTTTCCTTTATTTATGACAATGTTAAAGAAGTCTAATGAGAAGGAGCTATCTTAGATAATTTTCATTCAATTTAATTCAATCAGACTGCGGCTCCGTTCCGAAGATTGGCAGGGGCTGAGGTGGCCAAAAGATAAAGCATTTGTAAGAGTCATCCAAATAATGTATATACAATGTACATCACAGAAATCAGGCCAATCGGAATCAGTTGAACACCTTAATCAATGCAACAGTGTGTTTAACAAAGTCAAAGACGGGATACAGAGAAGAAAAACGGGATGAACGCAAAACGATTCACAGAAAGATTTCCACATACAGGCTTTTTTTCCTTGAATCTGAGTATTTAAAGCTTCTCACAACGATAATAATATAATCAAGAAAATACATTAGATGGAGTGTGCGTACTTTTTAAACAACACACTCATGAAAATAATATACAATGCCTGAATTCGCAAATACAAATTAATATGTATCATAAAATCGAAATGACAAAACGACAAGAAAGGATTCGTTTATTTGTTTGTCTGTTTGTTTTGTGGCAATGAGAACAATCGTCGTTTTCAAATGAATTTTCCACTTTCATCCGCAAAACGCCAAAAATTAAACGTTTCATGGATATTTTCATTATTGTGTTCCACATTCACGCTTTCAAAATGATAATCAATTGAAAGAGTTAGAAAGGGTGAAATGAGCAAGGAAGCGCAAAAAAGAAACATTAAATGAAATGAAAATTTTCCACCGCTTCATTGTAACTTATACACGGACATCAGCCGTATTAAAGTCGCTGTTTGGATTTAGAGTACGCGTTTGAAGTTAGAGTTGAAGGTTAGAAGCGTAAGTTGACGGTATGAAAACCAAACATCCAGTTAGCGCACAGAATCATAAGGCCGCAGTTAAAGAAAGGAATTCCATGCTTTGCATCAAATATAAAAATACTATAGCGCAACGTTTGTATGGAAAATGGAGACGAACGCAATCCATTTGTGCTCCAAGCTCAAAGTCGAGAGGAACGAAATGAAAATGAAAAAAAAACTGTTTGTTAAGTTTTCACACATGGCAAAGAGTGACGGCGACGACGATTGGGAGCAACAATGGAAAAGGTGCCGAGAACAGTCAAAAAATATAACATACAACTAACCGTATAACCTGTGGATTGTGATGATGGCACTGTTTTTCTTTTTTTGTTCCTCTCACCTCTACTTCTGTACTATTTGAAACATACGATTATAATCAATTCGAAGCAATGCTTTTATGCTTGAGAATTGTGTTGTATTTTTGGCGTTTTCTGGCACTGAATTTCCTTCAATTTTTGTTTTTGTTTTCGTTCTTTTCATTTGCTATTTACGGCTTTTACTGTGTGCAAAAGATCAATTATCATTTCAATGATTTTACGTCTGTTTTGCGGTTCGTATGTTTTCGTTCGAATTTCTTCCACTGAAAGGGATTCGGTTAAATTTTATAATGCGCGTTCATTTTTTTGTTTCATGAAAATTGTCATCGTTTTTCGCCAATTTACTGAGTTTAAAAATTGTGTTGCAAACTTTCATATATGCAAATTCATTCCGGAACGTTTAAAGATATAAACGCCAACAATTTCACAGAATGCCAAAAGAAAAAAGAATACGCTCAATGTACTGCTCATTGCCCAGGTTGATGATGGATTTGAGAGATTTTCGAATGTGTTGTTATTTATTTCAAAATCAATTTTCGCATTGATAGTTCTTTCGGTCAATGTATTGTAATTTAAGTGTTGTCCGTTGTTAGTATTGAGTCGATACTATTGACATCTGTCATTCTAATGACATTTCATTCCAATATTCATTTTTATGAATTATTGCTATTATCACATATTCGGAAAATGAAAAGCAGGTGTATAAATAATTAAAAATGAATAACGAACAATTGAAAAACAATTTTAATAACAAATAATTTTCGTGAAATCTTGTATGACTTTTCGCATGGCCCTCTTCCGTTTTTGTGCCCAATGCCATCAATGAAATTCATTTTGTTACTTATACACAGAGAAAATAACAGCTTTAAATTTTACAGTATTTGTATGTAAATCTATGATTCACAATTTTTGGTGGTAAACTTTACTACGAGTATACAGACGTACGCATTATAATATACACGTAAGAGTGCAATACTAATGCATAAACGCTTGCGTATGAATGTATTTTGGTAGTAAAATTTACCGCCAAATATTG
>GL501511.1:364361-387307 GCA_000149185.1 Mayetiola destructor
AAAGCTCACAGAAAACCACTTCTGTCAGAGTGTGAATCACAGATTTACATACAAATACTGTAACATTTAGAGCTGTCATTTTCTCTGTGTAAATATTATTATTGAACCGTTTACCAATCATAAATTAAATAATGCAAATTTTAAATTTTGCAAAGTATTGCTTATATAGTAAAATGGGCACGCCGTCCCTATATCGACCCATATTGACCGATAACTGCTACCAATCAATAAAACGCTTCCAAATCCATGATCTGTGATGATAGGACATTGGGCGCACTCACCAATCCCATTTTATAGTCACTTGAAATGATGAAAGCATCTGTGTGAAGAAGAACATTTGAGCCCATAGCCTGAGAATCAATGAGTTTTAAAAAACTTTTAACCCATGAAAATTTCACTGCGACAACTAGATTTTTGGACGAATCTACCGTCAAAATTTCAGACCGATTGGAGTGGATTTACTATGTTTAAAGCCGGGAACAAAAATATGCAAAACGATTTTAAAGCTTGATTGTGTAAACAAATCAAGCAAAAAAAAAAAACAAAAGAGATTCCGATCGATAAACTTTTCGAATTCGTTTCATTTTTATTTTCACATTAACACAAAAAAAAATATCTCAGACCTCAAATGAATGGTATTGTTGATGTACAGTAAAGTCTCTATAAAAGGACCACTCTCTAAAAGGACTATTCCTCATTTGTGGACCAATATGCCAGCAACCAAAGTGGTCCTTTTAGAGGAACTTTACTGTATATGCTAGAATTATCCCTCTTGTCAATTGTGTCGTCCATTATCCCCGACGACTATAACTTATACCGCTATAAAGTATAAATACATACTCATTCATTTGATGAAATGTTCAATGTTTCGAACATTAACAGAAATAGAAAATGAGTCGAGATGATTGCGCTGTCATTGTATCCAACATTTCGTATTTTACTATATATGTATATACACACAATAATATCTCTTTCCAACCATCGAAAACATCATTTTCCATTAGAGATGCGCGCATCTTTACGTATTCATCATCAGTCGTTGTTGATTCATTTTTCTTTTCCTTTATTTTTAATGTGCTCTCTGTATTTTCTGTCTACACAATTTATGCTCTACCGCGCTCTGAACGGTCATGGAAATAGTGTATCATTTGTACAATTCATTCCTCTTTTGGTCGCACAATTGAATTCCCAAGAAATTATTGGCAAATGTTTCAAATGACTCAAATCGACTGATTTCGAACAAAAAATGGATCCAAATGCTGTCAATGTTCATGATGGCTTCATTAATAAAAGAAAAAAATATCAGACGCTGATCATTTTTGTGTCGGAATGAATTTGCGATCCATAAAAATTTATTGCCAAAAATATGTGGCATCTGACATAACTCTCGGCTCTCGGATAATAGATAATATACAGAGACGTGATTCCCATGGGCGCATAATGAATCTCCGTTTTCTCTCTCTCTCTCTCTCTCTCTCTCTGCTTATGACTGTGAATGTGAGATGGATTGGAGCGAGGCAATTGAAAGAGGAAAATTGATGAAAGATTTGAATTAAATGCAATCATCGCTAATAATTATTATCATTATTATTATTATTATTAAATATTATTATTATTATTTTTTCGCTTGACAATATTTCGGATTTGGGTTTTTTGTGTGTTGATCCGTCAAGTTGGAAACATCGGTCATTGAATTAGTGCGAATGGAATCATTTGAACTTTGGGTGACTTTTTCCCTTGTGAATCAACAATTCAATTGAAGATTAATACCATTAATCTTTTCGATGGTAGATCCAACTATCTAGAATCCAGGATCCACAGATGAATGAAGGAGACGGGAAAGAAATTCGTGAGCAAATTTAAATTAACTACATATGTATTTAATGTGTGAACAATTGTAAAATACGTGAATACTTTTGTGTGTTTGCGACGGATAAAGAGCGACGGATAAAGAGCGAATGAAATAGATGAATTTAAGTGGTGACTTCTGGAATATATTAATTCGCAGGTTTGATTGTATTTGCTATGTACTGCTATGTGTGCTTGTTTCTGTTTGTGTGTGTGTGTGTGTGTGTGTGGTGTATTCGGGATTTTGAGAGCTGTGAGTGATTATTTTGAGATAAATATGATGAATGATGAGTGGATATTTGTCCATGTATTGCACATTTAATGAACGATAATTAGTTTTGCTTGATTTTAATTATTGATTTGGTGAAAATTTCTGAAAACAGAGAACCAAGAAAGCCGAATTTAAATCAATCAAAGATCAATTTGATTCGATGAATGTTCTTCGTTGTTGTTATCTTCATTTTGTCAACTCAAGCGGTCGGCAGTAGATCAAATGAAGCGCGAAATTTTAATTAATTTTTTTTCTCCAATTTTTTTGTTTGTTGTTGCCATTACAGATGCAGCGCATAACTTATAGTTCACTGAAAGAGCTATATAATATCATTATCAAATGAATCGAAACCAGAAAATTATTGTTTCAAATAAACTTAAATTTAACAATAAAAGGATACAGGGAAAGCCACATCGTAGGTTTTTAATAAAAAATAATAATATAATTTTAAATAAGAAGTAAAAACTTGCGAAACGCCATATAATATTTAGGGATTTATCGATATAAGAATGAAAACGAGTGAGTGTACGAAAAGTTAGTGAATTTAATTCGCCGAAAGGACTTTAAATTCAGCGGTTGGGAGAAAACTCAAAGGTGAAAACAAAAGTGACCAAATAATAAGCATTGTAGATGATAAATAAAATGGAACACAATGAACCGTTAAATTTATCGATAAAAAAGAAACCAATTGCTGTTGTAATTCCATCATCATCGTCATCATCGAATAAGGGTGATGCAAATACAAATGGTTTGTGACTGGTGCCCATTCCCTCACCCAACCTAATTGAGCTTTCAAATAATAAAAATTATTTCTGATCGGAATTAGATGCAAACGAACGAGCATCCGATTCACCATTGGCAAATTCAACAATTGAAAATGATGAGGTCGATCGGTCAACGCCTGCTCCTATATCAGAGGAGGCAAACACATGCAATAGTGATACGATATTGGTAACAAAAAAATGGCCTTCCTTCTTTCTCCTCTATCTGAAATGTGAATATAGCGCATAATTTCTGATTTTTTGCATACATCCTCCCTCGCCCCCATTTTATCCATGTTATTTTTGCAGACAAAACGACCTAACAAAGCTCCGGCTAAACAAATAACGGACACAATGAATGAAGCTGACGAATCATCTGATTCATCGATACATAATTTAAATTTAGCTAATTTATTATATGGAAATTCCACAACAATGACAACATTAACGAATACATCACGTTCACCATCGGTTAGCGGTCTATCATCATATGGTCAAAGCATTGGTTCAACGATACATCAAAAAACACAAGTATCAGCTTCCACCACATCATCAGCATCGGCTGCAGCAGTAGCAGTAGCCGCTGTGGCAACAGTTACAGCCGCCGCAACCGCATTAAATGCATCAATCGTTGATGCAACAAATTCATTAGCAAATTATCTAAATCAACAAAAATCATTGGACATTGCGAAAATGCATTTGGAGCGTTATTTAAAAGTGACCAATCAATATTTGCATGCAACATTAGATGGATCAAATTTAACATCAAATGAACAAGTTAATCATTTGATTCGTACAAATATACTGACCAATAAAATAGCGGCCAATAATCTCATTTCAATTATAAATAAATTGTTGGAACAAAATATGATATCCGAATATTATTTCAAACATGCAAGCCGTTTGATGACGCAACAAACATTTGATAACAATGATTTGGTCGCCGTATCAAATGTTGGCCAAACGGCCCAAACGAGCCAAACTTCGATAGCAGCATCAAATATAGTGGGTACAGCGGTTACAACCGCCAGAGTGCTGACACCAAGCACAACGGGCTTTGGTTCGGATACCAATGATAAGGATTTATATGATAGCTTTGAGAGTATAAAGGCCAAAGCATCACCGATTCCGGCCACACTTCAACAATCCGAACTGTTGAAGGAATTAATTAAACAACGCGACATTCGATATTCGCGATCATCGTCACAGCATGATATTTGCGATGATGATTGCGATGCAAGTGATAGCGAAACAAATAATAAACAAATGGAATTACTTGATTATGATGATACAATAAAAAAAGAAACCATACCGGTGCATGTGAATCCATTTATGTCTTATTTACATATGCATTTAAATCGAAACCTAGATAAATCGAAATCGGATAGCAAATATTTTAATGGAATTACCGTTCCCATACCAAATTCGTTAAGTCCAAATGATTCACAGTCCATGTCGCCCGCATTAATATCAACCGTTACCGAACAACAGCAACACCAACACCATACAAAACCTAGTAAATCAAACAAGAAGCGTTCCAATGCAACAAATAATTTGAGCAACAACAACAATAATAATAATTGCAACATTAATAAAAATACACAAACCAAACATTCCAAATCGTTGACGACCCAGCAACGCAATCAATTACCATATGATTTAACGTTGAATCTTAGTCAAAGGTTAACTCATTATATACTCTGTTGAAGAAAAAATATTACATTATTTTCGTTGTAGGAGTCCTCCGTTAATAAAAATTTGAAGATTTGCAAAATCTCTCACTCTCTCATTCGCTTCTGTTTTCTTGCATTCAGGACTTTCTGTTTTTTATTGTTTTTAGGACTCCTCCGTTTTTTTCTTGTTTTTTTTTTTTTTGACTCCTCCGTTCGTTTCGTTGGTTCTTTTCGGCTTTTTTCGGTTCGCAAAACATTTTCTTTTACATTTGGTTATTTTTTTGATTCAGTTCTGATTCAGTTTTGTTCATAAGTATGAATTATGAAATAAGCAATAATGTGATATGAATGATCGGCAAGGTCCTAAAATAGGTAAAAAACATAAACGGCAAGAGAATCTCGCCCTTTTTGTTTTACATTTGCCATTTCTGCCCTTTTTGTTTCACATTTGCCACTTTCGCCTATTTTCCTTTTACATTCGCCCCGAATGCCCTGGTAATTAATTGTTTCCTTCAGTTTTTGAATTAATGTAAAATATAAATCCATGTTGGATTTTGAATTAAATATTTCTTGCTATTATTTCCTAACAGAGCATCGTTGGATCAACAGAAGAACTCACCAAATAGCATGCACATACAGGTGAGCCAAGTCTCTGATCATAATTACTAATAATTATGAGCAATTACTAATAATCTTTTCCGAAAATATTAAACATCTGTAGGCAAACCAACAGCTGAACCACCATCACCAGCAACAGGTAAATAGGCTCTTCAATATTTTGTAATATCGATTAAGTTTTAACTAACAAAGCCAACCCATCTTCTTTTCGAATCGATAAACAGCATCATCCGCATCATCAACAGTCACAATCACAGCACACGCAATCACAACATCATCAACAATCAACGCATCAATCCCATCAGCAACAGGTGCGTAGTTTGTATCCTCATATAGTTTTAACTTCCTTTGGTCCGTCCGTAAACATTCTTGATCGTAAAGTGAACTAAAAAATTTCAAATTCAAACAGGAACAAATCAACGAGAAGAAAAAGCCACATATCAAAAAGCCATTAAACGCATTTATGTTATATATGAAAGAGATGCGCGCAAAGGTGGTTGCCGAATGCACGTTAAAAGAATCAGCGGCCATAAACCAAATACTGGGACGACGTGTAAGCATTTTCAATTTCCATTTAGATTTCAATTTTTATCATACATTTCCAAGATTCAGGAGAAAACAAAAACGATATAAAAAGCATTAATAATATTCGATTCGGAATAAGTCTTCCGATCGAATGTACATAATTTTCCTCTCATTGTTTATTTCGTTTAAATTTATTCCAGTTCGGAATTGAAGGAATTTTACTTTCAAAAAAAAAAGAGACAAAGAAATGAATCAGAAAAAAATCAAATTGCTTTTCATTTAGAATAGGAAAAAAGAATATAATTTACAACATTTTTTCCAAAAAGAAGCGAAAAAACATTTCAAAAATACAAAAAAAAAGAAAGAAAGAAAGAAAGAAAAAAGAATATCCACTGACTCAATTGAATGAGTACATTTCTCTGAACCTTACATTTGATATATTGCATATTGGTTTTGAGAAAATTTTCTTGAAAAGAAATTGTGTTCTTTTTGGCTAAATTCAAATGAAATGGCGACTGATTGACAAGTCGCAAATTTCGGAATTACGATGCAAAAGGAATAACAAAAAATAATGAAAAAAAAGAGAAGCAAAAAAATAGTTTGTGTTTTGGAATCACGCGTTCGTTCAATTGATTTGTGAACACGTGTTTTGAAATAGGGATGAAATTGACCAAAATGCGGAAAAAAATTGGCGAAATCGGCAAATCTCGTTCGTCAAATCGAAATTTTCTAACCGTTTTTTTTAATTTTTGTTTTCGAGACTTGAAAGAGAGAGGGGGGAGGAGAGAGAGAGAGAAAGAGAGAAAAGAATACAGAAAACCCCAGAATAGGACCTTGAGAGTAGGGAAGACGAACTAAGAGTGCAAAGTTTTTCTTTCCTTCTGAAAAAAACAAGAGCAAATTTTTTTAACATCAAAATTAAACTTATTTATTTTCACTTTTTCGACATCGAAAAGGAAAATTTGCTTAAGATCGCAACATTTTGTTTATTGATTTGTTTTATTTCTTTTTTCTTTTCCATTGTATTTTCCCATGTCATCGATGCTTTTAATCACATGAAAAAAATATATCAAATTGGGCAAATTTTATTAAAATTCACAAATAATACACACGCAAAAAAAAATAAATTGATAAAATTATCACTCGCGAAATTAAATCGGAAAAAATCTTTGCCAAAAATAAAACCGAAAAATTGTTCAAAACACATACGGCAAATTAGTGGCACTCACTGAGCCGTGAAGAACAAAGCAAATACTACGAAAAAGCAAGACAAGAACGTCAATTACATATGGAATTGTATCCAGGTTGGAGTGCACGCGACAACTATGGCTATGTTTCAAAGAAAAAGAAACGCAAAAAAGATCGATCGCCGGCAGATTCGGGAGGTACTAAATCTAAATTCCATTTTACTTTTCGTTTTCCTTTTTTTTAAATTTTATTGTGTTTTCTAATTTTTCTGTTTGTTTGTCTGTAAAATCAAAAACCAAAACCACATTGAATTAACTAAAAATTACTTCAAAACTATTAGAGAGTGTGTGTGTGTGACGAAATCCGAATTTGAAAAATTTGAAAAGCGTCGCGTTTTTTTGATTCGCTAATTATGTTCTTTGATTTGAGTATTTGTTTTTTATTCGTTTTTATTAATGAAATATACGTAAACGATATGTTTGAGGTAGACACATTTAGAATGAAGCAAAAAATAAATAAACAGAGAAACACGCAACAAATTTGTTTGGTTTATATTTTGAGATTGTTGTTCATATCTTGTTCGGATTTTTTTTTTTGAATTTCTTTTATTACGATCAAAATTCTGCTATTAGAGATTAAAGATTTAAATACGGAATGCTTGTGGTCAAGGGCACGAGCCCAAAGGCCAACAGAAACACACAGGCAAATGGGAAATTACAAAAAAAAAATACACAGAACAAAATAATCGAATTATTGTGGCAAATACAAATGTGAAAAATGTGATTTAAGTTATTGATTGGCAAAGTTCTAAAACGGAAAGTTCTAAAATGGCAAAGTTCTAAAATGGCCGATTCATAAAATTCTTCGATTCAGTTATTTCTCATTGGTCCGCATTGCCATCATTTACATAAAACACTTGTTTAACAGCTACACGAACATCATAATTTAATAGTAGTAGATACATTTTTGAGCCCGCTCACTATTGAAGGTTATCAAAGCCTTAAAATCTCGGTAGTTAGCGGGCCAACGAAAACATACTAAACCATTTTTCGCACATAAAATACAATTTCATCCTTTTTTAAATGAAGAACTATTCGAGAAATTGCATTTTATGTTCGACATTCCACCAAACACTAACCTCTTAACACAGCTTTTAAGAATCCAAAAAAAAAAAAAATAATAAATTGCGAGAAAAAAATTAATCAGCATTTAGAAGATGCAACATTTGCTTAAGCTATGGTCAAATTAAGTATCAAAACAATCATTGCTAATCTAGAGGTCTTAGCATAGGACAATGGCAGGCACACAAAATATACAATATACATATCCAATATCCATAACAATATACTTAATTATTTCATATTTTGGAAGTTTGGAAGAAAATGTGTGAAAAAGCAGAAGGCAGACAAGAGAATTGAAGAAAACGGAAGGTGAAATGATTGACAGTTAATTATCCGAAGGAAAAAGAAACATTGAATTAGAAAATTAGCTATTTTTTGTTCAAAAGCTTTTCGCTTAGTTTCCTTGATTCCTTTTTCTGTGACTGACTGAGCCGAATCTGTGTGGCCGAATATGCGATATAACGAATTGCACGTTGTGTATGACGGCGAATCTTTCGTGTGACCCCATTTTTTCGATTGTTTTATTCATTCAACGGATCTCCGCGTCTAAATTTGTTGTGTTTTTGTCGTTCGTTTATATAATTAAATATCTTCAATTCTGTTTTGTTTTTATTATTGTATTCATCGCAAAATCCACAAATTGACAAAATAAAAATAAAACCATTTTTCACATATTAAAGGAATGCAAAAATCTAAAACACATCCTATTTTCGGTGAATTGAGTGTTGAATGGAGAAAAAGGGAATAAAAATTCAGAAACAAATTAAATTGAATTCATAATTGGAAAAATTAGAATATTGATTGGAAATTGGAACTAAATATCAATTGAAAACAATCCAAAATTTGAAAAAATTCAAAATTCATTTTCCGTCCCAAAAAACGAAAGAAAAAAGAAAAGAAAAACACTCAATGCCATGCAACAAATAATAAATCGTTTGATGAGGGAGAGAGAGAGAGGAGGGGAAGAAGAAAAGAATTCCAATGTAACTGAATTGAGAAATGGATTCAAATCCTGAATTAGAAATAAATTTCGACCGAAAAACTCAATGACAAGAAAATCACAATTATTTTACATATAATTGAAACAAAAAAAACTAAACGAATTGTTAAATAATATCACACAAAACAAAATATAGTGGCATGCATTGGGACGAGAAGAACAGGCTAAATATTATGAATTAGCTAGACGTGAGCGACAATTACATATGCAGATGTATCCAGATTGGAGTTCACGGACAAACGCTTCACGTGGCAAAAAACGGAAACGAAAACAAGAATCAAATGATGGAGGTAGTTATTTTGAAAAACCAAAACAAAAATCAAAACAAAAACCAAAAAAAAAAAAAATACAGAAAAAATATTCCCATACAAACATTTTCCATAAATTTTTTTTGATAAATCTATGAATTGAGGCAGATTTCAATTTGAATACTTAAAATGAACTGAGAGCATTTAGGAGTAATGTGAAATGTGACACAAATAAAAAACAAAATTTATTTGAAAATGAATGCAAAATACGCACAAGTCAACAAAATAGCTTGAACGAGAATCGAATATCCATAGTCTTGGTTCTATTTCTTTTTACCCATCATAAGTTTCCGCCATCAATCGCTAAACCCATTAATGCATCTGAAGGGGTTCTTCTCTCCTGTTCAGGGCGGGGCGGGTCTCCAGTTTTAATCGGTGGCTTGCTGAAGTTTTAAAAATATATTCATTACAAATTCAATTGACAAATCCAATCTAAACATATGACACAGAAATAATTGAGCAATTCAAAACGGAGGAAAAGAAATAAGAATAATTGTAAAATGTACCGTGAGTCGATATCTCACTTTTGACTTGGTGATTCGGATTGGTGGTGGTGCCTTGATAACGGATTGCTAATTGTAATTATTGAACGACATCTGGTTAAGAAATAATTCAAAACAAACTGATTTTGGATCCAAATTTGAGATTAGCTTATCTTTTTAAACCATATCCTTTTAAATTCATCTGGGAAATATATTTGTCAAAAAAGGAACTGTACATTGTACATACATTTCATTTGCGTTATCGATGAACAAATGAGTGAGTCCAAAGTTATTGCTCTTTACCTGGAGCTGCGAGACCAGAAATGTACGGCAAATGAAAAGAATGCACAGTACCTTTTTTGACAAATATAGCTCACAGATGAATACAGAAGGAAATGGTTAAAAAAAAATTAGCTAATCTCAAATTTGGATCAAAAATCAGTTTGTTTTGAATTATTTCTCAACCAGAAATGGTAGAATAAATTCAATTAGCAATCCGTAATCAAGGAACCACCACCAATCCGAACCACCAAAACACGGGTTCCACGCATGACCATCGTCTTACGGTGATGTGAATAAAAAAAATTCATTGCATGTATTCAATTATCAATTATTGAAACAATTTAATCAAAAAATATAAAGCATTAGCAAAAACCATTCGCCCATAACTTACATCATCGAATATGAACAGCTTTGCTGACAGAGACTGAAAAGCTGCTGGCGTCCCATCACATTTTTAACCATTTTTATCTCATTTTATTTCCTCGGTTTGCTTTTTCTATTGAAGCTGATCAATCAAATAAAGAGCAACAGAAAAACGATGAAAAAAATCACATAAGTTAATGAAAATATTCACAGTTTTCACATAATTAGAATTATCTGAACATTGATGATTTCAAACATTGCAATCAGTGTAGTTCAACCAATTCATTACATTTCATTTGCCAGTTTGTTCGTTGCATTCCATTTTCAGTTGTTTTGAAAACTATTATTTTTTTCGATTCTGAGATCCAGGACGATCAACATTCATTTCGAATTAAACCGGAACTTTTCTTCTTAATTTTCATTCGGCAAGGCTTTGTTTCGTATATTTCATTTTCCTTCGATTGTGCTGCTTGTGGTTTATGTATTTTTAGCTTTCATTTTCATTTTTGTTTCAATTGGATTTCATTTTTATTTATTAAGTAAAGTTCGCCGGGACCAAATTACACTCAGGCCATTCGGAATCCATGATTCTTACGAATCTCTATAGGTACCGTTTGGAATTTATGGATGGCCCGAATGCGAAAACGATTAAATTCAGTCTTTTGTTTATTATTATTAAGCTCCACATTATGAATTAGGAATTTTCAGCTCGTTGATGCCTGATCCAGGATTCAACATTTGCAAACTGCAAACAAAAGAAACGTAAGCAGACTCAGGCAAATGATAAATTCCAATGGTAAACGGCATCAATTGGAAATTCCAAAGCTCATTTTTGGTTATTATTCGAATACCTCACCAATTTCAATTTTAAGACTCAAATCAATTCGACCAAAATATATTTCAAATCAAACATAAATAGCGAATGTAATCATTTTACTTGACAACAAACGAAAAAAACAATTAACACATTTTATGTATTTTTAAGTAAAATTGAATTTAATTATGAATATTGTAGATAGAATTGTGTTTTACGTATTGCCGTAGCTGTACATTGTACATAAATTGTGGAATAATCTTCTTTTTTTTTTTGTGGAATCAATGAACTAATAATAAAAAATGTTTGTGATTTGTGCTCTAGGTAACAACATGAAAAAATGCCGAGCTAGATTCGGACTAGATCAACAAAATCAATGGTGCAAACCGTGCAGGTAAGCAATGACATTTCCATTTTTTTCTTCTTACAATATTCGTTCAAATTCGAAACATATCGCTGCCCACTCTGTCTCTTTCTGGTCCAAGCCCAGAAATGAGCTGATGAAAGGGAATTATAATTGGCTATTTACTTCGTTTCAATTTCCCAATTATTTATATTCAAATATCAAATATGTGAAATATGAATTCTAATTTGTGAACTCAACTTTTGTTTTTATTTGACCTCTCTATTACGTTAACGACGTCGATATTCGATATATCCCATTTAATACGAAAATCTTTTCCTGACCAAAAACAAAACAACTGATTTCCATAAAAAATAAAACATCGAAAATAAATTAGTCCGAATTTACCATCAATCACATCACCTGGATCGCTGATCGGTGGCTTGAACAACAGTAGCATTGGAAATGTAGGAAGCATCGGCATTGGTGTAACGCTGATGCCCAATTCAACTGGTTCATTGGGTTCAGTTAGTGCTAGTCATATACAAGTAAGCGGTTCAAGTCAAATTGGACCACAAGCATCACCCCAAGCTCCAACATATGTCAACTTATAGGCATGCTGAAAATAATTTTGAACTCTGAATTAACCTCGCCAATACAACAACAAGATAAATGAGAAGAAATTAAATGAAACAAAAAAAAACGACAACAAAAAACTTGAAACATTCAAACACCAACCAATCGTGAATATTGAAAAAAAAACCAAGAACACTAATGTGCTTGCATAGCACACAAATATTACAAAACTCGCACTGACTTGCACCGATTGCACATCGATATTTTCAATAATAACAATCTACCAACTATACAAACTATACAAACTATACAAGCATACACACAACCTACATCTCTATTTATCCAAAAACAAAGCAAAAGTAACCAAACGCCAAATCAGAATCTGATCGACACACACAGCCGAAAGACAGAGATAAGAGATTTAATCGAAGACAATATGAAGACAGATTGCATAAGAATGACCGAACATAATAGCCGAAGATTGTAACCGTATTGTGTTAAGCGGCCATCGAATAGAATTTGAAATAGAAAGTCTTCAGTCATTTCGCTCGAAAAAATGGCCGAGACTGAATTCTACATTTGGAATGTCCAGAATCCGATAAACCAAACTAGTCGCTGGGATGGCAGATTTTGGTATAGTTAAAAATGGAAAGGCAAACAACGGAAACCCGTATTGGAATGGGAAGATGAATAGAAAAAAAATGATGGAATCATTTTACCATAGAAAAAGAAAAACGAAACGTATCAATCACATTTTGAACGAATTTAAATTTAGTAGTTAGTTGACTCTCGATGAATAAAGGAATGAAATTTTATCATCGATTCGGATAGAAGTGCAGATATATAGTGAAAGAATGGAATAGAGAAAAACAAGAGAAAAACTGCGATATTCGGAAGCATGAAAATAGCTCAATACACGACTAAAAGACAAAAGAAAAGGGAAAAACGTGATAGAAATGGGATGAACGGATGCCTGACCTCCACTCTGCCCAAAGTTCGATTGCTCTGAGCCATAGAGAATCCATTTCGGAAATCAATACATCATTTGTACCGTAATCTGATGACAACATTTCATTTTCACATGGATCCATAATTAATATTTCATCTCTATCGGGCACACTTGTCTTTCTACAGCCACAGCGATAGCAAGCAGTTGCCATCGTCCGACACCGTACGCAGAAAAAAGTCAGTTGAACACGAACAGCATGTTATTTGTTTACATAAAGCATAACTTCACATTAGCATTTTCTCTCTTCGTGTTTTTTACTCTTTCGTTCGTTTTTTTACATTTTGTATTTGGTTTTTCTCGTTGATTTTATGTTTGTTCTTCGATTTAAAAATAATTTTTATGATTTTTCTGATTGATTAAAAATGTCGATGGTATTCGATGTTCGGCGTTCTTTTTTTGTTTGAGGTTTGATACCCATATGGATTGGCCTAATATTATTTGGATGGACTAACGATGCCTATACATAGATTTGTATGGATGGATTATTTTCAATTTGGCTGCGTTTCATTCAGATTGATTTATCTTTTTTTTTCATTATGATTTCGTTATTTGAGTGTCGTTTTGATGTTGTTACCGTTTGCCGTTTGCGTGTGCAATTTTTCTTCTTTTTTGGTTTTTCCAGTGTTTAACTGGATTTGCATGAACATTTTAACTAAATATTAAAACGTTTCAACGATTTACCCGTAAAACATGCCAATCTCTTTTCAATTCTTATTCTTTTTTTTTGATATATTTTGTTTGTTTGTTGCTGTTGATGTTTTATAATATTTTCCATAATGACACAGGTGGCTTCGGTCACCAACAATCAATTCATTCATTTTCAATTATTTCAAAACTAACGATTTTCTTTTACTTTTTTTCCTTTCAAAAAAAAACACCCGAAATACTCTTTGCAGGCGAAAAAAGAAATGTATTCGTTACATGGAAGGTGACAATGACGAACGTACAAATGATGGTGATGACATTCGTGGCGGAAATATATCCGATGATAACTTGGGCAGCTGCGGCAGTGTTGATGATGTAAAAACACCACCGGAAGATGATATTGAATCGTTAAATCATTCATTATCTAGTCCGGGCGCATTCAGCGGTTTATCATATTTACAAAGCCCATCTACTAACTTGGCAAGTTCATTACGCATTCATTCTGTGACTAATCACTTAAATCAAATTACAAATGGTATTGTGGAAAATCATACAAATAGCAGCAATGACAACAATAATAATACTAATTCCAATTCCAATCATTCAAATAATAATTCACAAGCGCATTCACATTCATCTATTCAATATGATCAACCGCGTACTCAGCAACGCATTTTTTAATTACAATAAAGTTTCTCTAAATGGACCATTTCTCATTTGTGAACCAATATGCCAGCAACCGAAATGGTCCTTTTAGAGGAACTTCACTGTATATTATTTTAGTTTGAATTAATATTTTATTTGATCTCATGATGAGAATTAGAGCCATCAGCTCAATAAAATGAACGGGGGACAGGGTCGTTTTGGATCCGATACCCTAAAAGTGTTATGAAAGACTGATTCAGTTTTGAAACTTTTACATCTGTGACTGTGGTTATTCTCCCAAGACGAATCTGACCCTTTAATGGCTCATTGAATCATTGCAAACTTTTTTCTTTGTTATTAGTCTTTTAAATCACTTTTATCTTGCCTATATCATTTCCTTTCATTTTCGATGATGATTTAATTTCCAATTTGTTAAGTTGTTTGTTTATATAAATGAAATTTTTTTCTTCTTTCAAAACAGGGTGATTTCATTAGAACAAATAGTACATCGAACAGTCCCATAAGAGGTGGTAAAGTTTAGCCAAATATCAAATCTCAACAAAATCACACATACGCACACTACTTACAATCCTACACCCTACAGATCTACACAGAAACATAACCACGCCATTCATCAAATTCGAATGGACCGATTCGTGTAAAAATTAGAATTATTAAACATATATTATGTTACGGCAATTTATTGTTATTGCAAAACGAAACAAACGTCATATTCTATATACTTTATACATGAAGCGTGTACCATTTTTAGAACAAATGCAATGGAAATGACTGTTGCCGATGTGTGTTTTTTGGCTAAAACTTGAAAGTTTTTACAAATACAAGTGTTCCAGCTCAATCAAATTTATTTTGATCAATATTTATGCTGAAATTACTAGAAAAAATTGATTTTCATAACGCATTTTCAATTAAATGACGCGTTCGCAAAATGTAAACAAATATGGCTCGGCAAGTGTTATCACATGCGAATACAGTACGGCAGCCTTGCGGAATTTTAATAACTTTCTACAATGGTTAATACTTTTCCGTAGTTTTGACATTTCGCTAATGTTTTCATAGTTGGCAACCCCTCGGACGGGATCCTCTGAAAAATTGTTAAAATAACCCATGGCGTGTACCATAAACAATACATCATATATCATTCTGGAAATGCAATTGTTGTCATTATTATTATTATTCTTTGCACTATAATTGAACAAATCAAAAATGAAATGGAAATAGTGGGAAAAAAGTGACGAATTCAGTGTGTGCATAGTGTTTGTACTAAAAAGAAAATGGGAGAAATATAAAGGAATGTAAATGATGATCAACATGAAAAATTGAACATTCAACAAGTGTTATTATATGAATATTGAAATATCTTTAAATAAATAAAATGTAAAATTTGAGGAAACCAATTCAGAAAAATCCACACATCACAAGCATTACACGAAGTCACATAAATTCATCTATTACATACGGATGCCGACTGAAATATAAGTTCCAATTAACAGCGGTACGGATTTTCTACTTTGCAATTTTCCAATTTTTAAAACGGAATCCTTTTTTTCCTCGTTCATTATGACAAATTTTTTATTGAGTAATTTTAAAAATAATATTTTCCTTCTCTATTTGGAAATGAAAAGAGAATAAATGATAGAAATAAATGGCTGAACGTTAGGCCGGCGAATCACTGCTAGCCACCGATGTAAAGTTATATTTTATGTATGTATATTTTTGTTTCTTTTTCCAAAAAAAAATGATGACAAA
Organism: Mayetiola destructor; assembly: GCA_000149185.1. Lineage (NCBI taxonomy): Eukaryota > Metazoa > Arthropoda > Insecta > Diptera > Cecidomyiidae > Mayetiola > Mayetiola destructor. Next base: position 380,604 of record GL501511.1, read on the forward strand.
CGACAAATGGTGATCATATTGATATAGATAAATAAAAATGATATGCGAATAAAATTTAGGCAAATGAAAACAAACTGTAAGACAAGGAATGTGCTAACATCCAACGCGAGTGAATATGAAAAGCAATGAGAGAACAATATGAAACACACTGAAAACATTGAATAACCGAAATATATTTAAATTGCACATGTTATGAAACAAGCCACAGACAAAACGGAAGGAAACAAAATTCAATTTTTTCATTTCAATTTGAAACATTTCTTTATAACTTCTTCCTACTTTCTTTCGATAAAAAAAAACTGTGTTTTTCGCGCCTTTTAAATACGATTATTACGTTCAGGTTTTTGATAAATTTTTTGTTGTTCATCGAATTGAAATTATATTTATAAAAAAAGCCAATTATTATTTTACCAAATTTATATTTACAAACAAGCAACAGGCTGATTGAACGAAACAAATCAAATCAAATCAAAAGAAAACATGTAGGGCCTCATCCTTATTTGTCTTATCTGAAAGAGAGGGTACGCCGCATTGTCCTTTTATTTTTTGGGAACTATATTATTAATTTAGAATTTTATTTTTCTCTCATTTTAATTCGTTATTTAAAAAAGGAAATACGATGTTTTCATTCTTCCAAAATTCAAAATTGAAATCATCTTTTTTTAGAAATTAATTTCATTCAAAAAACAAATAATTCAAATTTTTAATTCTTAATTTTTAACATTTCTCGAATCATAACTTTTTTTATATTAATCATTCTTTTTTCTAAATTAACATTGACACTGATTTTTTGGTTTTAGCTGATTTTTAATCTTTAAATTATTTTTTGAGAATCGTGAAAAGTTCAAAGAAAAGAAAAAGCGAATTAAAAGAATAAAGTAATAAAAAATGGAACATCACCTGCTTTATAACAATGCACCATTACATTGGGGATATTCATCATCCCCGCATACAATTCATAATACTTGGGTGCCGCCATCAAGCCGTGGAGTTAAACGATCGATTTCCAAACAAAGTTTTATTTGAGTTCGAAAAGATAAATTTAAATTCCCAAAGCGAATGAGCTTCGTGAATTATTTTGATTTAAAAATTGCGATATTTTTGATGGAACCCATTCGAATCGAATAATTATTTTTTTTGTTTCCTGGAAAATTCCATCAATCAAGTAAAATTCAATTTTTATCTTCTTTCTTTTTCAAAATGTGATGTATCGTGATCTTAGATGTGTGCATCATTAACAAAGTTTATATTTTATATAATTTTGTTTGATTCGGTGGAAAATTCTAACTTCAATTTATCTCTCTTTCTTTTGATATAAAAAAAGAATATACGTTATTTTCTCCTCAATTTTCGATGGAAACCCTTTTTTTCGCCCGAATATGATTAGATTCAGATGAGAATGAACGAACTAATAGCAACTCGATATATGGAAATAGTGCAATGTATAATGATTCAATTAAAAATAAAACGGGAAAGGAAGGGAATGAACGAATACAGGAGACGAAAATGAGAGATGATCTTTAATTTAAACAAAACGATTGAGAGAAATTTGAAGAAGAAAATCAAGGCAATTTCGTGTTTCATACTGTCCAATTATTAATAAAATAGTGTTGGAAGTTGGAAATGGTAGAAGAAATTCTTTTTATAGGATTTAAAGATGCAATTAAGGAAATCAAAGTTGCGGAATGATTGTGCCACCAATTTAATTGTAAATTTCGTAAGAAAAACGGTAGATCTGGAAATAGCCCGAAAAATAATACCTATTAAATGAAAATGAGAAGGAATTTTTTTGCAATGAATAATAAAATTCGTACATTTTTTATTTGTGTCACTCTCGCCATTGTGTGTCACTCTCCGTTTGGTGTCATTTTCTTTCTTTTTTCCTATTGTTTTGGCTTACTAAAGCTACAGAAAAAAAATTGGATGAATTGTTCATTCTCAATTTTTAAATGTATTAGGCGAACTTGTTTAAAGTCAATTGTGATCAAGCCGAATTTAACCGACGTAGAAAAATGAGAAATTTGAAAAAGAAAGAGCAAAAACTCATTCACTCCATTCGATCGCACACACTAAATCATAAATAAAACAAACACCTCCCCGTAAAAATCATTAAAAAATAAAACACAAAGACACATAGAACCATACCTAAACTCATACACACATCTAGACAAGAAAATCATGAACACACACACACAAACACACACACACAAATCATGATAGGAAAAAAAAATTGATACATATTTTTAGGTTTAATATTCATGACAACCTCTAAACAAGAAGAGTTTAATGTTAAAAGAGATGATATGAATGAAAAGTATATTAAATAATGGTCAAGATGACCAACGCGAAGAGAGACAGTTATAAGAGAAGTTGATAAGATGAACAAGTTCTTGGTTATTTTTAAGGATATATCAAACACAAAACCACACACTCGAAGTAAGAACTAAAAAGATAGGTATAATACGGACCTTGACGAAGTAAACAGAACAAAAAAAAAATTCTTATTAGTTTTAAATTGTATTGAAAAATTAATTTTAATGAAACTGAAAGAAACGAAAAATTAAATGAAATTGTTTTTCTTGTTTTCCGTTTTTTTTGGTTGAAATTCCGAATGGGATTGAAAATCGACACGCTTGAAAATCCAATAAAAAAGGTAAGTTGATTTGCAGGCCTGGCCTTAACTATTTGGTAAGTTGTATTTTTTCGGATTCGATTTCAGGCATAAATCTTTCTCTTACAATTCTTCAATACCTTCCATGTGTTCGACTTCCTCCATTTCGACCAAATTTGATACATTTGCCATTTCTATTTGATTTCGGTCCGCATTCTATCCATAAACAATTAAAAATTAAAATGTCATAAGACACAATTTTCTTTGAAAATAATTCATATAATTAAATGGTAATGCCTTACCGTGTGCCACATCAGGAACACTTCATCGGTTCGCACAATTTCGACACTTTTACGTGACATCAATACAATTTGAATATGTCGTTCCAATGCAACGCGACGCAAAAATCTATAGACCTGATTACGTTGTTGCCATGTCAAAAAGTAATCAAAACCATCGCAAACTATAAACGGAGCTTCGATAGCCAAATTCAAAAGCAATCTCATCCAAAGTGCCGTAAAATATGTACTCCATTTAGTGAATGTGAATGCCTCATCTCGTTTCAGATTATTCGTAATGATTTCAATTGGATACCTGAATGCCGGCCGATCCGCAATGATATCCATTTCGTGCAAAAAATCCATTTTGCCCACTTCATCGTTGCAAATTTTTTGAAAATGTTCGAATGGCTTTTGAAATTTGTGACATCGATTTTTGAACAGTTTGCTAGTCTTTTTTATGTCATTATTGTAGCGATTCTGTTTTAATTTCATTTGATCGTAGTAATCTTTTGCATCAAAATGAAATATTCTTGGATGTTCGCTGACAAGAAACCAATGTTTCTGAAGTCGAGTTACAATCGTTTTCAATTCATCCATTTCAAATTGTTGAAAATTAGATGAAACGTGTTGTATGTATTGATTTGGATTCCAATTGATGTCGACAATTCGATAATGATCGATTTGTAATTCCATTCGGATGCGTTTCATCAGAGATTCATTGCGAATCAAATACCATTTGTGCAATTGATTCATTCGCACATTTTTTAGATTTGTTATCGAATCAGAAATAACATTATAGAATTCAGTCTGTTCTTCAAACATTGAAGAAATGTTTTGGATTTGAATTTCACTTTCCAGATCGTCCATTATGCAATCCATTTCGGTCTGGTCGGCAGCAATCTTATACCGATTTTCTTCGATTGTCTGGATTTCAGCTCGTAACACGTTCTCCCAAATTTTACCTTCTCGAATCGCCCATATGATGTGTTCAGCCGAAAGTGGAAATTTGCGATAAACGGTACCGATAACGGTTTTTTGATACCAAAGATCGCTCAGCAAATGCTTTCGGGCCAAAGTCTTAGCCAAGACTTCCATTTTTCTTACATCCTCCTTATGTATCTTCATGATTTGATTCGTTTTTGAATCCTTAATCAATTCGTCCAGATGATTCACAATGTCGATCAGAATTTGTTTCGATTTTTGTTTCATTTTCCGATTGGTTGCATCAACTATGCCAAAATACTCAAAAAATATGGCTCCCATTTCTAATGTATCATCAGCACAATGCAGCTTAGCGTAATCAATGTCCGGCACTGGCAAATCATCTAATGTGATTACGTTGTCGTGTTTCTCACACATGCAAACAGCTCCATTGTAATTGCCTCTTTTGAACTGTCCCAATGAATTTCAACAATTATTTTAAAAGTCCACCAAAACTCGAATCATGAATATTAATAATTAATTTTTTTTCTCAATTTTACCTCCGGTGGCATATCAGCGTCAATATGAAACAACATATGATGAACTCCATACTCGACATCAACTGCTCTGTTGCCAACCTCATTTGCCAACATCTTGAATTTTATTAAACAAAAATTCCATTCACAGTGAATCATTTCAATTCAACACAAAGAATTTCATTGTCTTACTATTGTTGTGGGTTCCTTGACACAACTAAGCCATTCTTGTTGTTCGAAAACTGTTTCTCTCTTTGAAACCTTTTTTCTTGCTACATTCGCATTGGTTTCGTGTGATTTCAAATTTTTTGACATTACGCGAAGTCGTTTTTCCCAAATTTCCATCAATTCCAAGGGTTTGACGTCGATGGCGATTTGCCCTTCTAGATAAATTTTTTCGTCTTCAATATTTAATAATTTAACAATAACTTCGGCTTGTTCTAGGTCAAGATCGTTATCATAATTTTGAATGATTGCATCACGTACATTGTCATCAATTTCATTTAATACGTACAGCTTGTTTTCGTTAATTCGTTTGCGATTCGTCATATAATCGGACGAGTACTTTCCCCAACTCGAATCGGTGACACCTAACAAGTATCCTTTGAGCACATTGTTATGTATACTCGCTCTTTCTGGATACTGAAAATACTGAAAATCAAACATCTGAATTGTGAATACCAGAATCCTGTAAAGTTTACCTCACACAAAGTTTCTTGAGCATTCAACATCAGAATATGTTCACGTTCATCTTCCAAAAATTCAATTGTTTTGATAATTTGCTGACGTCGGTACGCTAACTGCAATAACGATGCGTCGTGGCTTATTTTATTCTGTGGAAAAAAAGCAATTTCCTAAATCGTAAACCGACACACGACACTTTTCCCAAACCAAACTCACATTGCCATCTTTCAACATTCGTTGGGATTCCTGCACCGCTAAATAAAATTGTCGAATCACATTGTAAATATGTTCAATGAATGTCCATTTTTTCTTCATATTTTGATCAGTTATATGTTTTGTAATTATTTCATTCTGATCGGTCGATATATCTAAGCTTTTTGTCAATGCTGGCTCCAGCATTGGTCGTAAATCCAAACCATTCGCTGAATATTGATCGAGCAAAGGAGCCGAAATCAAAAACGATTGCGTACCACAATTAATACCATGTGTTAACAGCCTTTCACAATATTGAGCGTGCGTGGCCAGTTGCTAAAAGTGAATGGAATCGGAACAATTGTCGTTCATCGACAAATAAAATCATTTGTGAACCTCACTCACGTGCATGTCTTCGAAAATTCGACCGTAATAATAATGAGACTGGCCATTAACTCTTTTGCATCGAACACTGAATTCACGAAATTCCGCAGCCACATTTGCATTCTGAATCTGCAAAGCCTTATCACCGAAAACAAACCCAAATACTTCCATCAAAATGGATTGTTCTGCAAAATGATAAATAATCATAAAATACAAAAATCCAATCATATTAGTATAAATCAATCATTTTAGTATAAATTTACCACAGAAATCGCGCAATCCAATGATAGAGATAAGTGATTCGTTCAAGTGAATCGTTTTTGGTTCGATATGTTTGAACTGCTCAATCTTTAATCGGATAAAGAACAAAGCCATTTTCGTTTTGAACTAACTGTTCACTGTTTACTGTATGCGCGTTCAACTCAAACTGAGCTGAATGACTGGTGCCTAAAGACTGAATGGTTACAAATGATGTCGAAATTATTTATGTATAAGAAAAGAGGCTCTTTTAAACGTCAGCGACCAAAAAGGGACAAAAGAGGAGATCAAACAGAAAGAGATGGGGTTGTTTTGTTTAACATATTCACTTTATTGACAAGGAATTATTTGTTTCAACCATTCTCTAAATCTATTCATGACGAAATTCATTTTACAACTGTAATAAATAATAGTTTCTTTTGTTGCAATATATTGCATTTCGCAAAAAATAAAATGGCAACAAGCAAGCAACGATCGTATTGAATAACTAATAAATGACGAAAATGAAAATTTATCGATGACAATAATCAATAAGAGCAAAATTTCGGCTTACTAATCCGATAGCAGTGACCTTTAAATATTTGCAGATGAAAAAAATGATGATTATCGTTAATCAGTTATACGTATGTTTAAACCTGCCGTTGCTACTTTTTATTATTATCATTATTATAAATTATTTGTAAAAAAAGATCTGTGCTCTGTCATTAATGGTTCATCATTTATCCAAATGTGAAATAAAGAAAACAAAAGTCAAAACAGAGCACAAAACGATACAATCAAAAAGTTGATAACAAAAATATCAATGGTAGTCAATATTTTACATACTAGAAAGCTTTG